>JAINUW010000669.1:0-175071 GCA_020205615.1 Panax quinquefolius
ATTATTTCCGCTGCGAATATTGATCTAGAAACTTGTTTGTCTATCAGTATCTATCGATTTTTTCCCTGTTGGAGACTAACGATAATTTGTTGTATATTATCTTAGTCATAACATTCTTTATCAATGGGCTAGTTGAGCTCACCCTTTCTCGTTGTTCCATTTTTTTCTTCTCGGGGAGGCGTAGAATGTAAATGAAGTACTTAGTCGAGGGTTATGGAATGAAGGTTCTAGAGAGTTGTTTAGTAGTCCTCACCATTATTGTAAAATAATGTATCAATAAATATGATGAGGATTTATTTTTTATATAAATATTGTCTGTAAGATAATATTTGTATTTAAAACTCACGCTATTGTTGTGATAATAATGTAGTTGTTTCGTACATCTATGTATTTGGCATAATAGTAATGGGTTGGATGGAATGGACCTATTTTGGGGTCGCCATAGCGGTTAATATCGGAAGCTCAGGGATATGATCTCCGGCGAGATCGGGGAATAAAACTAGGAGGGAGACGAAGAAATCCCTTCGCTAAAGGTGTCTACCTAAGCTTATTTGTTGGTCGGGTCATTATAGGGGTATTATGTGATTTGTTAATTTATTTAATTAACCCTTGTTTTATGATAGTTTTTTAGAACGGCTGCTGTTTAACGTTAACAATGGAGGAATGAGATCGTGGAGATAACCTCTAACGCCAACTGTGATAATGTGATGTCGGCGAAGAAGCGAATTAGAGATATCCATGCAGTGAGTGAAGAATCGATAGTCAGCATCTTTGAGATAATCGCAGAGGTAATAAATGTGAGTGAGGAAGAAGAGGAAGGAAGAGGTACTGAAGAGAGTTTATTGTGAGGTATTTTATGATCGAAATATAGAATTGCAAAATCGTATTCATGAGTTGAAGAGCGAGTGCTAAAGAATCAGAGCAAATGTGGAACAGTAAAGGATGCAACGATTCAAGTCAGGTTACCTAATACGTGATGCTGGAGCAGAAGCACTCTTCTGGCAAGAGTATAGATGATAAATTTCGAATCAAAATTTGAAAGAAGAAATAACCGAACGCGAGTGAGAATGAGTGATGCATGGGACAAAAAGGCGCACGACGATTTGATATTATGGAAAGAGATGTCCAATCTAAAAAGAAGATTTAACGATGACGGAAGACGCCGGGCAAAGAACATCAAGACTATCAACAAATTCTGGGGAAGAGAACGACGCCAGTTAGATGCTACAGGAGATGTGGAGAGGAGGGACATATATAAGGTCAAACTGCTCAAAGCCTTCAAGGTATGCTATAGCTGTGGAAAGGAAGGACATATCGCTCGAGATTGTACGGTGGCAGCGAAACCTAGTTCGCTGGGGGATTTGACTAAAAGGATGTCCCAGAAAAGTCAAAGTCAACGGTTCTTGGAAGAGCGTTTGCTTAATGGCCGGTCAAAATGCGAGGAACCCGAACGGTTAGCACTCGGGTTAGTTAATTATAAATTCTTCGAAGTTTATACCTTACTAGATACCTGGTTCTACCCATTCTTTTATCTCTCTTGCTTGCATACTCAACGTTTGAACTTGATTTCACGGAGAAATTAAACTTTGACCTATCTCATGAGACTCCATTAGAGAAACTTTCATTACATCCGTTGTTTAAAATCTTGCTTGATTCAAGTTGCATTATCACATTACCGTTAACCTTATTTTTATAGAGATATTTGCTTTTGATGTGATTTTAAGGTTAACTACCATCAGTGCCAAATTGATTGCTTTTTGTAAGGTTGTTAGTTTTCATATTCCTAAAGCAACTCGTTATTCAATTCAAGCCAATCAAACCATCAGAATCAAACATTTTTCATGTCGAGCCATGAAGTCATTCGCTTATTACTACGGATGTCAAGTTTTCTTAGTCCGTGTTATGGATTTGAATAAAGACAGCGTCCAGATTTGAATAATATTCTTGTTGTTATTGATTTTTCCTGGCGATTTATTTCTGAAGAATTTCTTGGTTTACTCCCAAAGATCGATATTAAATTTTGTATCGACTTTGAACCCGCAGACAAAACTCATTTCTAAAATCTCATATCGAATGGCTCCTATTGAACTTCGAGAGTTAAAAATTCAACTATAGAATTTGGTACCGAGCCTTTATCTTGTGACTTCCTTTCAGGAATTCACCTAAGCGAACTCTCTGTAAGGGACGTCATATTAAATGCGATAGTAAATCGATAGGTGTCATTGTGACGTGCTTATCCAAGATTGGGATACGAAGTCACAGGTTGAGAGCAACCTAAGTCGAATCGAAACACGTAGCTTTCTAAACTGGTTGGTTATTATCGGAGATTCCGTTGAAGGATATTCTCGAATCGCTATTCCATTAACGTCGGTGACTCCGTAGAGATACAAAATTCGAATGGAGCAAAGAATGTGGGAAGAGCTTCAAGAACTCAAGAGGAGACTCATTTCAAAGACATGTTCGACCACGCCATCTGGAAAAAGCTTAACGTGGTAGGCGGGACGTGTTGAGTGAAGATCGATATATACACGTCAAAACGATATTGTCAAAGACTAATTTAGTGATAATTTACAAATAATAGAGATGGAGATGAAAACTCTAGGTACCTTGCGTGATGATATACGAGTATAATCGACTTTAATCGATAAAGTTAAAGTCATTCAAGCCACCGCAATTCGAGTCGGCGCGTATGAAGAAGAAAGTATAAGAAGGAGCTATTCCTAAGTGAGAATTGATGAAGAAGGAATACTTGAGTCCACTTTAGACTTTGTGTTCCTAATGACTGACCGATTTATGAAGTAGGCACACAATACACCATTTGCAATCCATCTCGAAGTACTAAAATGTATGTGATCTTGACATACATTTTGGTGGAATAATATGAAGAGAGAGATTGCAAAGTTTATCTCGATGTGTTTAACTGCCAGCGTAAAGGCGAGCATCTAGTACCTCCTAGGTCCGCTGCAACCACTTGAGATTAGGAATGGAAGGTGGGAACACATTACCATAGATTTTTATAGGTCTTCCTACGGTTTCTCAAGGCATCAATGCTATTTGGGTTATTGTTGATAGATTAACCAAATCGCTTCATTTCTTCATTGACACGGAGACTTATTCCTCGAACGCCTTGCTAGTATGTACGTGAATGAGATTGTGAGGTTGCGTGGCATGCCCGTATCCATAGTTTTGGATAGTGACCCAAGATTCACTTCTTGATTTTTTTGGGTTAGAAAGCTATAGACGCAATTCGATTCGATCTGGCTGGGTATACCATCCTCAAACGGATGGGCAATCGAAAGGACTACTCAAACTCAAGATATATTAAAACTCTGTGTCCTAGATTTCAAAGGAAGTTGGGATAAGTACTTGCCATTGGTGGAATTCTCATACAACAATAGTTATTAAACAAATATAGGCATGGTTCCATTCAAGCATTATACGGACAAAAAATGTCGCTCTCCAATATGTTGGGATGAGGTGGGTGAAGCAACATTGTTGGGACCCGAAGATCATGCATCGTATGACTAATGATTCGGTTAACGATACAAAGCCAAGACCTACAAGATCGATAAAAGAGTTATGGATCTTCATCGAAAGGATGTGGAATTTAATGTAGGGATCATGTATTGTTTGCGAAGTTGCTCCAATGGAAGGAGTTACAAGATTTGGGAAGAGAGGAAAGCTCAATCCACGATTTATTGGTCCATTTCAAATTCTCGACCGAGTAGAAATGTAGCCTATAGACTTGTGTTACCTCCGAGTATGTCTCGTGTTCATAATGTGTTTCATATATCCGTACTTCAGAAATATGTGAAAGACCCAACCACGTTATTGAGTTAGAACCGGACGAGATAATGCGAAGACTTAACGTATGAGGAGGTACTGTCATCAAGATTTTGGATAGGAAGGAGTATGTCCCACGCCAAGAAAGGTCATACCACAAGTTAAAGTTTGTGGAGGAATCATCTTTATGTAAGAAATGACCGGGAATTGGAAGCTAAATGAAAGTGAGGTATCCTCACCTTTTCAAACACTGTGTCGTCGCACGTCGATTTCGAGGACGAAATTTCATAAGGAGGGGAGGTTGTAAGACCCAAATTTTTTAAATAAAAGGAATTTTCTTTTATTTATTATTTTGAAATAGTAAGGTTGATTTGATTAATGTGGATAGTTAAGGGTTAAATACGCTTAAATATTTCAAAATAAGCAGTGGTTATAAAATATTCATTTTCATTGTGGGAATATTCGTTTTGGTAATGGAATATTCTGACCGCTTCAGAATATTCGTTTGGTCAGTGGAATATTCGTGCACTGCGGGAATATTCGTAAATGCTGACTCATACAAGTGCCATGTGTGGGCCCCATAACATAAAGCGATTAGATGAGGAAAAGCGACAAAAAGTTTGGGTGGTTATAAATAACGTAGCAGTAGTTATTCAAGGTTAAGACCGCTGGAATGCCTATGGTTAAAAATACGATGTCTATTGTGGTTGCAGACAAGAGGTAATACCAGTGACAAGTTATTATTGATTGTTAAATTATTGATTCGTACGTAAGATGGCACTACTCAATAATTTTCGATGATTCTTCGTTCAATATTTTATTTTATTGATTCAATAATTGCTGCGTTGATATTTTATATTATTGTTGTTCAATAATTGTCAACGCACGGTATTTCCCATTATCGGATCAATAATTCATATTATTTGAATAATATTATTAGATAACATTATTCGCAATGTCTAGAAAGTTACATCTAAGGAGAGGTTTGGTCACCTAATTGCGGCATGAGAAGGAGAAATCCTTATCTGAAAGCCCCCTTTCTTTAGGAGCTACCGGTCATTATAATTGTGGATTCTCGTAATATTATTTGTGAATAATTAATTATTGATTCATATGATAAAGAAATATTTATTTTATGTGGATATAAATGATGGATTTATTTATATGGTTATAAATGAAGAAATTATTGTTGAGGTGTTTTATCGATATTTTATCGGATTGGAGGTGTTAAAAAAATCAAATCAGGGTTTTTGAGATATATTAGGGTTATAATTTTTAATCCGACCGTTGGATTATGGTAATTTTGGGTATGTTATACATACATAAGTTGAGTATATGTCCCAAATTTTGAACGAATTAAAATGTACACGAATGATTTGTTGTGAATTTTAAGAGGTGTCTGATTCGAAATTAGGTTTATAATTGATTTTGGTGGAAAATTCTAGAATTCGAGTGGGCCCCACTTGTGGTTGGTGAAGAAATGTGCTGAATTTTATTTCAAATGTGGTGGGTGGCAATAGTAAAGGTGTAAAGCCATCAGTAGCTTGGTCGAAGTCTGCCTTTACGGGCTAACATTTTCCTATAAATAAAGAGGGCTAAGTTAGAATTGAAAATCACACCGTAAACAAAGTTTTCTCTTTTCTCTATATTATTGAGCGTATTTTGTGAGTATTTAGATACTTTGAGAGTTCTTTGCTCAAGACAAGTTTCATTCAAAGATCACTTGACCTTTCCTTGAAATCACCGATTCTTTGAGGTAAGGGATATTATTTTTTCGTGAATGATATTATTTCTTCAATATCATTATCTTTGAAATGTCGATCAAGTTTTTATCAAATTTGGAACTTTTTCATGTCTGGGGTTACTATTCATGAGTTATTATTCACGAGTTACTATTCATGAATGAGTTACTTATTCACGAAGTTACTATTCACGAGTTACTATTCACGAAAGTACTATTATTAAGCGTTGAAGATATTTTTTGTGGAATTTCTATCTTTTGGTGTGAGTTACTTATTCACGATACTAAGGCCTTTATTCACGATATCCAAGACTATTCACAGTCATTAAGACTATTCATCGAAAATGAAAATTTTTCTTTTCGTCTAAAATATCTATTCGGATACTAGCTTTGATTGTATCCATGTTTTGATCATTCTTGAATTTTACACCACTATGATTATTTTGAGGTATTTTTGACGTGGATAAAACCAAGTATGAATCCTTAATCCTTAATCCTTGTCATTTTGTTTCAATCGGATTCGCTCTTTTAAAATATTTTTCATCATCCTCGATCTTAAATGATGATATTATTGAATATCTTTGGCCCGTAGTGCAAAGATGAATGATTTCAAGAATATCTTGGCCCGTAGGCAAAAAGATGAATGATTTCGAAGAAGAATATCTTTTGCACCAGTAGTCTGAAGATGGCGGTGTTTAAATGAATACGACCGGTGATGAATATCTTTGGCCTTTAGTGCAAAGATGAGCAGTGTTGAGATGAACATGACCGTGATGAATATCTTTGGCCTTTAGTGCAAAAGATGAACAGTGTTGAGATGAGACATTAATGGACGATTGATGAATATCTTTGGGCCCTTAGTGAAAAAAGATGAATATTTGATTTGAGATGAATATTGATTGATGTTACGAGGATAAAATATTGATGATGGAACCGTTAAATTCATAGATTATAGTAGATTTCATTCTCTACGTAACTCTTCTATGAATTATTATTTTCATTGCGAATATTGATCCGAAACTTGTTGTCTATTGTGATTCTATCGATTTTTCCTGCTGGAGACTAACGATAATTTGTTGTATATTATCTTAGTCATAACATTCTATTTCTCGGGCTAGTTGAGCTCACCCTTTTCCTTGTTGTTCCATTTTTTCTTCTCGTGAGGCGAGAATGTGGCAAGACTTAGTGGGGTATGGAATGAAGGTTCTAGAGAGAGTTGTTTAGTAGTCCTCACCATTATTGTAAAATAATGTATCAATAAATGTGATGAGGATTTATTTGAGTATAAATATTTGTAAGATAATATTTGTATTTAAACTCGATTTTATTGTTGTGATAATAAAGTAGTTGTTTACATACCATGTATTTGGCGACTTCGTGAATGGGTTGGATGGAATGGACCTATTTTGGGGTCGTACATAAAACACATGCACAAGGATGTTCCAAATGTATAATAAAGATTTTAACCAGTCAGGTGTAAAACACCTGAGCATGGATGTTCCAACAGAATCATAGAAGAATGTCACCAAGTATAGGAAAAGCGGCGTATAAAAGTTATTCAGCAGAATAATAAGCAATTGAATAACAAGCGATTCTCTTCACTTAATAAGAAAGAATAACACCCCTTACATTTGGTAGAAGATTGAATACTACGTTAAAGGTGTAGTAATAAAATACTCTTCTTCTTTCTCTTATTCTCTCTATATTTTTCTCTCTATATACTTGAATGAATTCGTGAAAATAATGAAGCCCTAGGCCTCTATTTATAGAAGATTTCTAGCTTAACACCGCTGGGTGTGAAAAGGCAAGTGGCAGCAGTTGGTTTGGATCACCAGCATGTAATGTGAACGACAAGTGGTTCGACGCGTAATGTGAAACGACAAGTGGTTCGACGTCTGGTAAAGGTAATTACTATTAACGAATGTAAATACTATCGACGAAGGTAAATACTATTCACAAGGGTAATTACTTATCGACGAAGGTAAATCTTATTCATAAGGGTAATTACTTGTGTGAAGAGACTCTTAGATGATGACATATGAGCCCCCATAAAATAATCAAACTTACCACAAATCACTTTTTTTTTCATCAACACATATTTAATCTTTCAACAATTATTAATCATTTATAAACATGTCGCCCCAATTATTGATTTAATCTTTATAACATATTATACGTGATGATCTTTCGTGACAATAATTGAATCAATAATATAAGAGATATGATGCAAAGCAATTATCAGCATAAAGTGAATAATAAGCATCGATAATCAATAGTGTCTTTCTGTCTATTCTGGCGATTATTCATCTTTTATCAATAGGGTAGTTCGGCCGGTTTCAATAGATCAATAAAATATTTTAGTGGTTTTCTATCAAATGATAATTACAATGCTACGTAGTTATGCGAATATTCACTAGAAAAATATTTCGCACGAATATTTTATAACCGGTTAATAATACTTTTGCAAAATTTATAAATATTCAACGATGTTATAACGTTTCAATTTGTTATAATATTCAAAATAATATTTATAGAAAAATTAATGCTTTATTTATAAATAATATTTTAGAAAATATATATTTATCGCTTTTCATATTCCGAAATAATAATTATGACTAAATTATATTTATCCAATTTAATGCATAAGAGAATATGACAATAGTTGACTAAAGTTCTTAATTTAAATAAAGTAAAAGTTCTTAACGACAAATATAAAATGAAATAATACATTTAATGAAAACTGTTTGTCTAAAACTTGTGGATATACATATATTTCACTATTTTAACTTTATGGACTATTATAAACAAATTTATTATGTGATTATAAATAAATAATGTTATCTAAAAAAAATTTAAATATAAACTTTTGAACAATGTTTGATGGAGTATACTATTATTAATATAATTTTAAGAATAAACACTAATTTTTTTAATAACATTCTATCCGTTTATAAAACCAAAACAAAATACTACAACAACATTCATTAAATTATTTATTGACCAATTTGTTAAAAAAAAAATCAAAAAAAAAAACACTTGTACAACAAAATTTGTTTGTAACAGTAAAAAAAGATGAATATTAAATGTAATTTTTAATTGTCTACGAGGGAAAAAATATCATTCAACACTACTTATTAATTCAATCACAATTTTTTGGATGAATCAATATTTAATAGTGATGTATTTAGAGTTAAAAAATAATAAACAATCGGGCTGAATAACTTATTCGGTCAGATTGAGACTCGTTGAGATCACTCAAATATAAACAAATAACCCCTTAGTTCATGTACAAGAGAGACCTAATTCATGTACAAGAGACACCTACTGATTCATTAAGTATTTTAAATCAAAGAGACCTAACAACATTTAGTAAACACATCTGTCTCCATCATTGAGACACTAGTTGACTAAAGTTGTTAATTTATTTCATGTTCAAGAGACACCTACTGATTCATTAAGCATTTTTAATCAAAAAGGCCTAACAACATTTAGGAAACACATCTGTCTCCATCTGTCACTGAGCTGCTCTCTCTCTCTCTCTCTCCACACACGCACAGAATCTCATTGACTCAAGGAGTGTCACGGTTTGAAGTCAACAACAATAAACCAGATGCAGATAAATGGATCCTATTATTATAAAATTAATTTCATGATAAATTAATTAATACAGTATTCACACGTAGAGAAAGAGATCACCTCTCGAAGGTAGTACTCAGAATTTAAATAGTTAAATATCTTGAATAATTCTATTCATTACAAAATATAAGATGATGTTACTAAAATTTTAAAATTTAATTTGAGAAATTTTTATATTTGAAATTGACATTACTTATTTAAAATTATAAAACAATTAAACTTATATTAATTAATTTTATGTGTTAGATAGTTTATAATATTTATCATTATATTAATTAAAACAAAATCAATCTATATTAAGTTTCAATTTTTAATACTAATTTTGAATTTAAAATGCCACTTAATTTAGTTTCAAAGAATTAATAACGATCTTATATTTTTTGAACGAATAAGTATATTTTTGATACACAAGATAATGATTAGTGTTAAGAATCCTTACGTAAGGTTATGTTTGTTTGCAAGGATTATAATTTGAATTATAATCTATGAGATTATAATCTCAAGACTATTAATCCTAGGAATATAATCAGGGATTATAATTATAATGTCAAGACTATTAAGCCATTTTATAATTCTGAGACTAATAGTCCAGTCTAAATTTGAAAACAAACAGTCTTAAAATTTATCAAATGCTACCGAAAAAAATTTATTTACAAGTGTTTGAAAAATTCAATATTTGAAATATTTTTTTTGGCAAAATAAATAAAATCTTTTTTTTTTTTCCATTTTCTATTTATAGACAGGTGTCGTACTCTTTATGGTCTGCAATTCTTACAATTGTTCTTTTTGTTATTTTTGGGTGTAATTCTTATGTGATTAGTATTAATTATTTCTGGACATTTTTTTATTGAAATTTTCTGGACATTGTATGGGCTTAAAACTTTAAATCATATTTTGGGCCTCTGGTTAAGACTGGATTTACAATCGGGGCTTATTTTGACAAGGGAAAGGGATTCAAGTCTTCGGAATCCAATAATTCATTCAGCTGTTGGTGTCTGCAGGTCAGACTGTTACTGATTCTTTATTGAGGTTTATTTTGTAAAAGAAGAGGCCCAATTTACGGAAGGTACACTGTGTTTCTGAGTTTTAAAATGAATGGGAAAAAAATGACAACAAATTTATAAGAAGCGCGTGCGCCCGCGCACACACATTTACAAAAATGTCACCCGCGGCCCCACTTATATTTTAAACGAATCTCCAATATATATATATATATATATATATATAGCAAAAGGCACACATTTATTTCTGAATAATTAAAAAGACTAATCCAAGTTGACATTTGAAGAAAACTCGTGATGTTATCAAATTCAAATAAATTTAATATTTATTCAATTCTAAAATTTGAATATAATTATAAATATTGTAAATTAATTTAAATTCGGCCCATTGTCATCCCTATCCTTATGTGATCTAAAAACCAAATAACAATAGGGTCCTTTACATAAGTATACAACAAATAAAAAGTAATTACACTATTAGTGCATCAACTAAATAATTACAAAAATAATAATCTTCTCATATTTATTTACAATATTAATATCCTTAATTTAGGGAAACACTCATCCGCTTATTCTCTTTCTCTCCCTTACCGCCTCCTCTCTCCTCCCTTTCGTCCTCCTTTGCCGCCGTCGTCGCCGTCGCCGCCGCTTCAACACCTTGAAGATGTAGATCTTGTAAGTCTTCTTCTTCTTCTTCTTCTTCTTCTTCTTCTTCTTCTTTCTTTTTTTCTTCTTCTTCGTCCTCCTCATTCTACGGGCGGTCTTCTTCCTTCGCCGTCATCGTAGAACACCTTAAAGTTGTAGATCTATAGATCTTGAAGATGTAGCCGCCATGGGACGCCGATCTCCTTATTTTAGCTACTAATTTATTGCTTTCAACACTCCGCTTCTTCTTCTTTTTTTTTTCGCCCTCCTCATTCATTCGTCAGCCGCCATGGACGCCGATCTCCTCATCCATTACCGCCACAACAGTCCAGAAATTAAAAGGAGAAGAAGATAAATTTTAGTGCAGTTGGTAGCCAAACATTTATACAAAGGTAACCATTTTAGTTTTTGTGAGTAACCAAGAGAAATTTCAGTGCTGTTGGTAACCATTTTTGTTTTTGTTGGTTACATTTGTATTAAGGTTTGGCTACCAACTGCACTATGAAAAAAAAATCTATAATAGATTTTTTAAAAATAAATTAGTAACCTAATAATACTGTATTGGTTACTTTGGTTTGAATGTTTGGATACCAACTGTACTATGAAAAAATCGTAATGTCCATATTGTACTACCAATCCTTCTTTTCAGATTCAAGCAAACTTTGTATATATTGTAAATAGAGATGAGAGTTGGGCGCTTTTATTTTTTATTTTCTCTTCTTCTTCTTCTTTAACAATGGTCGTGGTCGGTTATGGATGCCAGTTATGGATGATTATGGAAAGTAGTTCGGCGGAGGGGATAGAAGGGAGGAGAGAGGAGAGAGAAAGTAAAACACATCCCATAATTAAAGGAATTAAAACACATCCCATAATTAAAGGAAGCATAAATATGTACTAATAATGAAAATAAAATTTTAAAAATATTAATTGTGTAAATATTTAATGAGTGCACTTTTCTTATAATTATGTTTTTAAATGTACTATAAAATGTAATTGTTCCATAACAATATTGGAAAAACTGTTGGGTTTTAGATATTTGTCTTGGAACATTTTGGTCCAATCCACAAGAAGAAATGGGCCATAGATATAGAATTGGGTTGGTTAGAGATACTAATTCTACCTACTATTTTGGGAAGAAAGTCCTAAACTTTTTATTATACTTTTTTAAATAGAGTAAATTGGAAATATAGTCCCCCGTATATACTATTACTTAAGTAGCCCACGATATACAGTAACGTCAATAATATTATAATGATTAAAAAATGGAATAATTACATTTTCTATTACATTTTTAAAAATTATTACAACAATAGTGCACTCATAAAATATTTACACAATTAATACATTTAAAGTTTTATTTACATAATTAGTGAATTTATTCTTTCTTTAATTTAGTTATGTGATTTACAAAATTAGTGAATTTATTTTCCTTTAATTATTACTACATGCTTTTGCTTTCTATCACCGCCATCTTCTCCCCTCCTCCTCCGCCACCTCCACCTCCTTCTCCGCCGCCTCCACCGCCATCTTCTCTCTTCCTCCTCCTCCGCCACCTCCACCTCCTCCTCCGCTGCCTCCACCGCCATCTTCTTCCCTCCCGATTCTCTTCCCCTTCACCATCTCCTCCCCTCCCGATCCGCTTCCCCTTCCGCCGCCACCGATCCATTTCCTCCTCCTCCTCCTCCGCTTCCACCACCATTTCCTCCCCTCCCGATCCGTTTCTCCTTCGCCATCTACTCCCCTCCCGATCCGCTTCCCCTCCCGCCGCCACCTCCACCTCCACCTCCTCCTCCTCCTCCGCCATCTCTATCTCCTCCTATGCCGCCTCCATTATGGCGCCCTCCTCCTCCGCCTCCATTAACCCACTTTCCACCTGCAACACTTTTCACCACCTCACTGTTGGTTAAGTTACCAATTAATTTAAGAATTGTTTCAAAGTATTATTTGATTTTTTTTTCCATAGTGCAGTTGGTAGTCAAATCTCAATACCAAGGTAACCTATTCAATTTTATTAGATTACCAATTTATTTTAAATATGATGCAGTTGGTAGCCAAACTTTCATACCAGGGTAACCTATTCAGTTTTATTAGGTTACCAATTTTATTTTGAATGTGATGCAGTTGGTAGTCAAACCTTCATGCAGTTGGTTGCCAAACCTTCAGACCAAGGTAACCAATTCAGTTTTATTAGGTTATAAATTTATTTTGAATGTGATGTAGTTGGTAGCCAAACCTTCATACAAAGGTAACCATTTTAGTTTTTGAGGGTAACCAAATCGTCAAAAAAAAATTCAGAACAGTAACTCAGATACTTCCGGAGATTTGCGGCGGAGGAGGATGATGAAAGGGAGGAGAGGGCGATGTAGCGGCGGCGCAACCAAGGACTTCTAGAGATTCGCAACGGAAGAGGATGATGAAGGGGAAAAGAGAGAAGGCGGTGATGAAGAAAATGAGCGGTGAGGAAGATGGAGATTAGGATTGAGAAAATATTTTTTTGTTTTTCCCTCTTTTTGATTTGAATTATGGATTTATTTTTGTTGTTAGATCCCAAAATTTGTTTTGAATTATTAATTATGGCAGTTATTTCTCCTTGATTTTAGGTTTCCTTATTAATGTGAAATTGAATGGTTTAAATTTGAATTATTTACTATGGCGATTATTTCTCCTTAATTTTAGGTTTCCTTATTAATGTAAAATTGAATGGTTTGAATTTGTTACTCTTTTTGTAATTATTTTGTGGATGTACTCTTTTTGTAATTATTTTGTGCATGCACTAATGGTGTAATTACTTTCTAATTATTGTATATTTCCGTAAAGAACCCTTAAAAAATTATTACAAAAAGAATATACAAAATGATGTGTATAGGTGTGGTTGGTTATAATTATTGGACCCACTCATGTAAGGATGTAAAATGAGAAAACAGTTCGGACTCGATTCATATTCACTCGACTAAAAGTTCGAACTCGACTCGAAATATAAATGATTCAAATATGAGAAAATTTTAAAGTTCGATAAATTATTCGAACCTCCTCAAATTACAATTTTTTATTAATACTCGGATCATATTCGTTCGAAAAGTTCAAATTGTTCGGGCTTGATTCGAGATCGTACTCGACTTGATAGCTAAACGAGCATCAAGCAAACCTTATTTTATATTCGATAAATTTTATGAACCAAATTTAAGCAACTCAATACTCGACTCGATTTATTTACACCCTTACACTCGTGTATGATAGATTATCTACTAATTATATTTTGACACATCATTTGGTAAGCTAGTTTTGTAAGTGTAGCAATACCCCGATGATTTACTAATTAAAAAATCACGTGAAACACCAATTCTAACCCTTCATCTTCTCTGTCTGTTCTCCTTCCAAGTTCCCATTACACAAGTAAGACATAAATCAAAGAAACTCAAAAGTCCTGCAATGAAAGATCTCAACAAGTTTTTTACCATTCACAGATATCTATTAATGGATATTCAGTTAAGGAGGTGAACTCTTCTTGTCTTCATCTTTCCATACGATCCAGATGCACTTTCATAGGCTAGAAAATATTTAATCAAAATACTATGTGACTAAATAATGGATACACAAAATAAATACGAGATGATATGTATGATTGTGGTTGGTTATAACTATTGGATTCACATATGTATAATAGATTATCTATTAATTACGTTTTGACACATTATTTTGTAAACTAGTTTTTTTATGAATTCTTTGTAATTGTAACAATACTTATATTTAATAGACTGTTGTAGAATGATAGATAAAACAAAATAAGAAGAAAGCAAGAAATATATATTGATAAACTCTTGTATTCAAGTGATCATCCATAATTTTTTTAATATCTACTCGATCTGTACAATAACAGTAAAGCAATGGACCTTAGAATGCTTGTAGAGTTTATGTGATAAGGTTGAAATAATATGTACATCTCCTTTATAGGTTTTACACGTTTTAGCCTTTGCACATCCTAAATAACCTTTTGCCCAAACTTTACACATTCCAATCAGACTTTATTTCTAACACTCCCCTTGGATGATCACTTTCAAAGAATATGTCTCGTTATAACATTATAAAAAAAACATGTGGAAATTTTTTTTGGCTAAAGAAAAAGAGTACAATATTCTTGTATAACTTCTAGTGCCTTAGGATTGCCTCATTAAAACATTGCAAAGGAAAACATAGTGGGAAAAAATCTTAGCGAAGGAAAAAAAAGTACAATCAACAAACATCATTTAGAAAATTTACTACTCCTCATGAGTACATAGAATTTCTACTGTTCATGGTAAAAATATCTTTAAGTTGACACATGCCAATGTTGTGCACCATATTCTTAAAAGACAGTTGTTAATGACTAAGTGAACATATCGGTCAAATTATCACATGAGCGTATCGGCTTGACATCAATATCACCACTCTTCTGGAGCTCATATGTATTGTATAAAAGAATTTTAGTGAAATATTCTTGGTTCTATCACCTTTGATATAGCCTCCCCTAATTTGAGTGATACAAAGCGACATTGTCTTCATATAAGATCGTTGGACTATTTATGATTGATGATAATCCACAGTTCTCACGAATATGTTAAATTACCAATTTTAACCAAACACACTCAACTACTCGCTTCATGAATTGTGATAATCTCTGCATGATTTGAGGAAGTAGCAGAAATTGTTTACTTAAAATATATTCATGAAATAGCAGTATTTCCATAAGTAAATAAATATCTTGTTTGTGATCGACCTTTATGTGGATCAGTAAAAGGTAACCTGCATCAACATATCCAAATAACTGTGGTTTTGATCCATTTATATAAATAATCCCAAAATCCCAAATCAGTAGTTCCATGAAGATAACTTAAAATATTCTTAATTCCATTCCAATGTTTTCGAGTTGCTACAAAGCAATACCTTGCTAGTAAGTTAACTGCAAATGCTATATCAGGTCGTGTGTAATTTGTAGGATACATCAAAGCATCAATTGCACTAAGATATGGTGCTTCAAGACAAACAGTTTCTTCATCATCTTATGTAGTCGAAACAAATCTTTTTTGACATTAAGTGACTGACCCACCATTAGCGTGCTCAAATAATGAGTTTTATCCATGTAAAATTGCTTCAAGACTTTTTCTGTGTATGTTGATTGATGAACAAGAATTACACGTGGAAGATGTTCAATTTGCATGCTAAGATAAAATTTTGTCTTACCAAGATCTTTCATCTCAAATTCATTCTTTAAACAATTTTTTTTTTTGTTAACTCTTCTAGAGTCCCTACAAGATTTAAATCATCAACATTTATTGCAACAATAGCAAATCCAAATTTTGATTTTTTTGATAAAAACATCTAGACAAATTGGATTATTCTCAAATCCTTATTTTAAAAGATATTCAGTGAGGCGATTATACCACATGCGTCCGGATTTCTTTAACCCGTATAAGGATCTTTTTAGCTTGATAAAATACATATTTCAAGAAGTAGAATTATATGTTTCATATATTTTATATCCTTTATGGATTTTCATGTAGATATGATTACTTAATGATCCATACAGATATACTATAACAACGTTCATTAATCGCATATCTAAATTTTCTTTTGCTACTAAGCTAATTAAAAATCTAAATGTAATTGCGTTCATTACAAGAGCATATGTTTCTTTATAATCAATGACATGTTTTTGCAAGAAATTTTGTGCTACAAGTCATGCTTTGAACCTTATAATTTCATTTTTCTTATCTCGTTTACGTACAAATACACATTTGTATCCAACAGACATTATACCTTTAATTAGTTGTTCGGACTACATGTCAAAATTTCACATTTACTTAGTTAATTTAATTCGGCTTGAATTAATCGTCTCTTTCCACATTGGCTAATCATTTCTACGCTGACATTCATCAACGGTTTGTGATTCATATTCATTATCATTACTTATGGTAATATCAAGAGCAACTTTATATGAAAATATGTTGTCGACAACAATTTTATTTATATCCCATATTTCTCCTGTATGTACATAATGTATCGAGATCTCGTTACTTTCAGGTACCTGATTCTCTTCAGGGGACAACTCTTCAAGAGATTTATTTTCAGGAGATATTTGTTTATAAGTTTTGGATAGATCAATTATTTATGTGATCTGTTTTCTAAGTATAGCCTCTTAGGCTACAACTTATTTTTCTTGTACTTTTCTCCTCTTGGGAATTTTATCTTTAACACCGATATATCTTCCACGCTTCAGGTGTGGTTTTGATTCATTTACTCCTGTATTAACTGATTGTCCTACAATGACTTTAATCCGTGGAGTATTAGCAGCAGGAATGTGAGATTTCACTATTTTCTTATTATCAGTGAATATACCCAGTAATTAATTTGCAATTCCTTGCAAATGAATAATCTTTTAAACTTCCAGTTCATATTGATTTGTACGAGGATCAATTTGACATAACATCAAAACATTCTAAGTACTAATCTCACGTCGTGCTTTAGGCAACGATTTTTCTCCCCCTACGGTGGGAAGATTGTTTCATTAAAATGACAATTCTCAAAACGTGCCTTAAAAATATCACCAGTTAGAGGTTCAAGATAACTTATGATAGATGGGGAATCAAAACTCGTATAAATTGCAGGTTTATGGTGAGGACCCATCTTAGTGCATTATGGAGGGGGGGGGGTGTAATAGGTACATATACATCACAATTACAAAATTTGTGTAAATGAAAAATATTTAGTTGTTGGCCAAGTACAAGTTGCATTAGTGAGAATTTATGATAAGCAGTTGGCCTAATGCGAACTAATGATGCAGCATGTAAAATAGCATAACCCAAAGTAGAAACTGGTAATTTTGATTTCATAAGAAAAGGTCGAGCAATAATTTGAAGTCCCATGATAAGTGATTCAACTAAACCTTTTCGATATTATGTATTGTGACAACTGTAATTTTGTAATTTAATTTTAATATTTATTGGATTGAATAAATATTTTTTCGATGAATTAATTATTAGATTAAATGATCAATTGATGAAGTTGTGGTAGATTAATTTAATTATATGTGTTACATTTATTAATTTAATGTGGAGAATTTTTATTATTCGAAGTATGTGATTATGTGAGCTTATTGTATTAAAAATATATATTTAATAAGCCTATTGTTATTTTAATTAATTTAATTATTAATTAGAGATTTAATAATTAAATATTATTATTAAATGAGAAATTTAATTATGTGACTATGTGAATTATTGAGAAATTATTATATTTTATTAAATAAGATATTATATTTATTTTATAAAGGAGTTAGACATTATTTAAACTATATGATAATGATTTATTAAATTAAATGGTTTTTGAATTATTTTCTTGCTAGCCAAACATGGCACTATGGGAAGTTGAGGCAGTTACCCATGACTGGGTAACTGACCACAAACGCGTCAGTTTCTATTTATTTCTTTCGTCTTCTTCTATTTCCTTTTCATCTTTTAAGTCTGGCATAACACTGAGAGATATAGTGAGAGTTTGAGAAACTTGAGAGAGATTGTGACTCTGTGTTTGCAGTAGAGAGAATTGTAATCCTTGTTCAATTACGCTTGGGTAATTCTCTTCAACCCAATTATTATTTTACGTCTTTTAAGTTTCATGAATATGACTTAAGTTTTCTGTGAGTCTCTGTATTTGGGGAAATTCTGTTGTTATGAGAATATATATAATAATTCGAGTAGTATGGCATGTTTTACATATATACAGTATGTTTCCATACCATCAATTTCATAATATTATAACGTATGATTATGGCTTGTTATTTAATAAAATTTACAGAGTACGTGATATAGCCATATGGCCTTATACATGATTTTTATATGTCAAATATAAATTATTTTGCAAAATTCACACATTGATATGATTATGTATGTTAAAATGAACAAAATGAAACTTGAATGGTTGGATTTGGCTTTATAACGAATCCGTAACATTAAAATCCATGATTTTGTTCAAGAACTTCAAGAACATCAAGAACAGTCCAATTTGCATGCTTTAATTCTGTGATTTTGTGTTTTAATGGGTGAAAATCACTCCATAGAATGTTATATATTGATTATGTATGAATCCTAGCATGTGGGTATGTTTAATTTTGGGAATTGATGATCATGTAGTGTTTAATTCGCTGAACTATGTGTTCTTCGCGAACTGGGAATCAAATTCTAGAGAGTTAGCTGGCGCCAACTCGTAAATCGATGTCAGTGCACAAGTCGCCAACCCCAACATCGATGCCCAGCATACAGCAACGAGCATGCCAAGATTAATACTCAATACAAAAGTGGAAATACAAATTCACTTAGCGAAACGGTCGAAATGAGTTTTTAAAAGTGTACAAGTATAGAAATGTGATAGCAACTTAATCTAATGATTATAAAGACTTGTTGGACCTATAATGTGATGTTAAAATAAATTCTTAACATGTCCATAACACAATTACGTGTGGACTGAATGATCGAATGCATAATTAGTTTATTTGTCGTGAAGTCTTAATTTTACACTAAGTGTAATAATTGATTAAGTATAGTCATGAATTTAAGTCAAACAAAGAGTAAAGTTATGATGTTAATATGTTATTATTGACTGGTATGGTGAACGTAATTGATATGTAGGATTTAATTCAAAGAACGAGTTTGTATAAGTGTAATCTACGCATGAGGCAAGTTTCTAAACCTTATCTTGTACATTGAGCAAGTTCCTAACCCTACTTGTTATCGTTATATAAGTTGATTAATTCATCTTTCGATATTGAGCAAGTTCTCATTATTATTGATCAAGCATGTCTTGTATATTAAATTTTATTAATCTTCAAGCATGATATTGTTATACAATAATTATTCTATTGTATACCTTTTGAGATGTTATTCAAGTTAAATATTCGTTTACTGTTTAACCTTGTTAGACTAGTGAACCCTTATTGATTCGACTAGTCCATAGTTGATGAGCGTTTTAAATTTGAGTAATCCTTGATGAATTATCCAAACCAAACTTCCTTTGGTGCGGACTCGAATGTCAAAGCGAGATGAACAACCCTCAGATAGGGATTATTTACGCGTTAGCGTTAAGATATTAAGGTATGTGATGGTACTAAGGATGATCCCCTAAGTACGAGAAGAAGAGTCCATAGTCTTGTGGTCATTAAAGGTTTGAGTAATAACACTTGACAACCTAGGACATAGTTCAAGGTCTTATGACCCTCAGAATTTCTTTTGATTCTTGTTATTCATTCTTGATTCAAAAGTTGAGCTTTATATCAGAAGTTATTATTTCTCTCGCATGTTATTATTCATTGTTATATTGTTATACTTGTGGGCAATCGTGCTCACTCTTGCATAATAATAACATTGCAGTTAAGAACAAAAAGGCAGACGAACCTTCCACTAGTAAGGGCAAGGGCAAGCTTAGCAAGTAATGAAGACTGATTATTTATGTGATTGTGTAATGATAGTTGGACTTGATGTTACTTAAGACTTATTTGTTTATGTTTTTCGCATAGATGATTTAAGGTTAGAGTAACCTGGGATTTATTTATTATTCAGTTGATGTAACCCCATAAGGGGAGAGTTTTATTATTATTTCTATCTATTGCATGGCTTGCACGTTATTTATGGGTAGATAGATAGATGATGTTTGTAAAGTAAACACCAAATCCTGTGGAAACGGAAGTACCGAATTTGGGGGTGTCACATGTATGGGCAACTGTGACGCCCCCAAAATAGGTCCATTCCATCCAACCTATTCTGAGTCGCCAAATACATAGTACAGAAACAACTACAACTTTATTAATACATCATAAAAACTGTGAGTTTAAATATAAATATTGTCTTCTAGATAATATCCATACCCAAATAAATCCTCATCACAATTATTGATACATTATTTTACAAAAATGGTGAGGACTACTAAACAAACATCTAGAATAATCATTCCATACCCCGACTAGTACTCGCTACATTCTCGCCTCCTGAGAAGAAAAATAGAACAAAAAGGAAAAGGGTGAGCTCAACTAGCCTAGTAAAGAATATTATGACTAAGATAATATAGAACAAATTATCGTTAGTCTTTAACAGGAAAAAATCTGATAGAATACAATAGACAACAAGTTTCAGATCAATATTCGTAATGGAAATAATAATTCATAGTAAGAGTTACGTAGAGAATGAAATCTACTATAATCTATGAATTTAACAGTCCATCATCAATATTTTATCCCTGTAACATCAATCAATATACATCTTGAATCAAATATTCATCTTTGCACTACAGGCCAAAGATATTCATCAGTTGGTCATGTTTATCTCAACCCCTGTTCATCTTTGCACTACGGGCCAAAGATATTCATTATAAAATCATTTATCTTTGCACTACAGGCCAAAGATATTCAATAATATTATCATTTAGGACTGAGGATGATGAAAAATATTTTAAAGGAAACGAATCCAGTGAAACAAAAGGACAAATATTAAGGATTCATACTTTAGACAATCCAAGTTCAAGAATACTCCATAATAAACTATTGTGGAGCAGAATTAAAAAATGAAGATCAAAACATAGATCCAATCAAAGATAGGAACCATAACAGACAATCTTGGACACAGAAAAGAAAATTTAATTTTTCTGTGAATAGTGTCGTATTCATGAATAGTGTCGTATACGTGAATAGTAACTTCGACACTAAATGGTAGAAATTCCATAAGAAAAATCATCATGCTTCGTGAATAGTACTCGTGAATAGTAACTCATAAATAGTAACTCATGAATAGTTTCTCGTGAATAGTAACTCATGAATAGTAACCCCGACATGAAAAGATAAGAATTTAACAAGAAAAATCTTACCAATATTCCGGCATAATGATATTGAAAGAAATAATATCATTTATAAAAAAAATAACACCCCTTACCTCGAAAAGATAGATACTTACATTTGGAATCTTGGATATATAGTCTTTGAAGGAAACTTACAACCAGTATAGCAACACTCAAAGTTTCAAAATACTCACAAGAATATTTCGATAATATATAGAGAGAAGTATGGAGAAAACTTGAGTTTACGGTGTGATTTTCAATTCTAACCTAAACCCTATTTATAGAAAAATGCTTAGAACACCAAAACAGAAAATTGAATATAATAATATATTTATAACCAAATTTTCCTTAGCCCACCACATCAAAAACACATTTATCACACAAAAATGAAAAACATGTTTAAAATAATTTTTGTTATAAAATCAATTCAGACTCAATAATCCGGAACTTCAATAATTCATAATAAATAGCCCTTTTATCAGAAAAATTCAAACCTTATGTCCTTTCCATAGGAAATTTCATTCTCTACAACTTTGCAGAAGAAAGTTTTTCCAAATTCCAAACAAAAATTGGCCGAAATTCATAAACGGACGATTTACAAGCTATAATCAAATTTCAGTCAAAAATTGTGTTCACCAACACACAAAACATGTGTTAAACATTTAATGCAACAAAATACTTTTCCTCCTCATTTATTCATATATCACACATTCATTATATAAAAATATCACCATTATTATATCAAAATATAATAATATATTTAAATGAATTGTTTTATCAGAAAAGATAAAATATCAATTTTTAACAATTGTCACATTAAAAATTTTCTCCATCTATATCCACATAAAATGAATATTTTCTTTATCATAATAATCAATAATTAATTATTCATAAATAATATTACGAATCACAATATCGACAACTGTGTGCGGTTCCTGTGAGAAAGAGGGGCTTTCCAATAAAAATTTCTCCTTACTAGCCGCAATTAGTGACCAAACCTCTCCTTAGACAGTAACTTTCTAGACATCATCATATATTGTTATCTAATAATATTATTCCATATAATATTAATTATTGATCCGATAATGAAAAATAATCGAAAGTGACAATTATTGAAACAACAACAATATAAAATATCAACGTCAATTATTGAATCAATAAAATAAAATATCGAATAAAGAATTCATCGTAATAATTATCGAGTAAAGTGCCTTCACGTAAGAATCAATAATTGGTGCAATAATATTGTTATGGCACTAATAACTGATAAACATTAATTGTAAAAACAACCTGACAGATTGTTCCAGCGAGAGAATAACGCAGACTGAATTTAGGTGTTCCGGGATATTCAGAGAATGAATGAAAGAAGCGGCCGATATCACTGGAGTTATTCAATGAGAATAACCATCGATGGAATAACATAAGGATTTTCGAATTTTAATATAATCTTGCATACTTTTGCAAAATTTATAAATACTACCCGTATAATAGTAATGATTCACACCATAATATATCATTATTCGATAAATTTAAATCTTTATTAATAAAATACAGGTTATATAATTCCTAACGTTGACAATTATCCAACCACGAATTATACATTTTCCTTTATTGATATTACGTGGTCACCGGTTATGATTAGCCGGTTAAAGAAACTTAAGCATTTCATTCTTTCGTGCGATATTGAGTCCTGTTGTTAGTAGTTATCTGCGAATGATTAAAAACCAATAATATCGGCGTAAATATCTCAATAATATGACTTTGAAGCGCATCAAAAATGACAATTACGTACAATTATCCGAGAATTGTGTTTTCAATTCACAGTTGCGTTATGACAAATAATCATACCAGTCCGTCATGCAGGATAATTGAATCGAATCGATAAAGATAAATATTGATCCGGGACCAGTCATGTTATCGATGGTACAATTAATAATTTTAACGTGTATTATAACATATGTCATTTAATCAACTGCCCAAATTTATAAACGATAAAATATCACTGTGTAAATCTTTAATTTTGTTATATATATATGCGATAATTACGTTATGAAAAAATACCTGATCATTTAAAAATAATCAATATTCCTAGTGTGCTTGAAAATAATTGGGCTAAATATTGAAATCATGCTCATCCCCAAGTTAGAATATACTTGCACTCATGTACCAAAAGAATCAGCATCAAAATCGACAGAAGCTTTTAGGATTTTGCACATCTGCTAAAATCAGTCACTTTGAAAAATCTACGTAATTCCACTTGGATTAGTTAATCATCAGATAATAAGTATTCGTTTTCTTAAAATCGATTTTCAACTCTTTGTGATTTCGTGTTTTAACTAGCGCTTCATATACCCATGACGCTCTAGGGTAATGCCAAGGAAATCTTCAGAAAACAAAAGCTAGATAACAACAATTCTTATACGTTGGTTATGGATATAATAAGCTGTGGCCTTGAAAGCGTGATGGTAGTTAATTGTGATTGATTCCACAAATCAAAGGCAAGTAAGAATAACTAGAAGTGAAATAAAAAGTGATATTATGACCTTCTTCCCTTGATTATAACATCATGCAGAATGACGTATGATTGAATGCTTTAATATAATTGGTCATACTCGCTACTTAACAGCTTGGTCTTTGGTCTGCGGCGTCTTTCCATGTCGTTGTTGAATCTCCTAAATGTACATTTGTCCTTCGTGCTTGTTGTCATGGTAAATTACCTCTTAATACTGGTTATCGTGGCTCACTAGGTGAGGTTCTTACTTGTCGCAGATAAAAGCACGGTTTATGAAATAGATGTGGCAGTATTTAACCTCTTAAAAACAATCATTATTCCCCACCTTAAATCGTGTGGCGAAATACTTTTCGGGAAAAGTATTTGGCCATTGAGCAACCTCTGCGATGCTCGAGCATTCTTTATAAATCGTATATCACATGAATTATTTAGCGGTGATGCAGGTATTGATTCACCCAAAATTGGTAAAATATTTCAGCATTCTGACTAATCTACCTTATAACTTTAATAAAGTATTCTATTTTATATAAAAGATGTTTTGTTTTATTACGTTAATAATAATGAATAAACAAAAGCGTCATTATCGCTTATAATAATTCATATTAATAATAATAATGATAATCAAACCGAGTGGTGACTTCTCACATAAGCATCAATAACTTTTACTACAGAAAGTAGTTCAACAAGATTCAACAAGTAAAACTGTCCGTTTTTTCAATCAAATGATAATTACATTGTGCTAGGTCCACCAATGATTGGTAGTTGTGCTGAATATTCCCTCGCTAAAACCGATATATTCTTCAATACTTGATACTTTGCAAAATTTATAAATACTACCCACAACTATAATATTATCTCAAATTCACACCATAATATTAAAAATTATTTCGACCAAATTTAAATCTTTATTAATAAAATCTGGGGTCTCACAACAACTACGCCGTTATTTATAAACAACTTATACTTGTCGTTTTCTTCATCCAATCGCTTTCCATTATGGGGCCCATACAAGGCTGCGCCGTCGTACGAATATTCCCCGACAGTAAAAATATTCCACGACCAAACGAATATTCTTCGACAACAATGAATATTTTATAACCACTTGCTCATTTGAAATATTTGCGCATTTTACCCATAACTAACCACATTAACCAAATCAACCCTTACTATTTCAAAATAATAAATAAAGGAAATTCCATTTTATTTAAAAAATTCGGGGTCTTATAGCAACAAGATGTTTAACATCAATTCCAATAGACATGAAATAGTCATCAAAAGCTTGATATGTAAATTCATCATCATTATCTAAACGAATTTTTCTAATTGGATAATTAGGAAATTGTGTTCCCAACCTAATTATTTGAGTAAGAAGCCTTGCAAATGCAACATTTCTAGTAGAAAGTAAACATATATGTGACCATCTGGCTGATCATGCATCAATTAAAACCATAAAATACTTGAATAAAACACAAGGCGGGTGTATTGGTCCATATATATCACCCTGAATTCTTTCTAAGAAAGATGGGCACTCAACAACAATATTTGAATGTGATGGTTTGGTAATTAATTTACCTTGAGAACATGCACTACATGGACAATCACTAGGTAAAAGAATCTTTTTGTTATTTAAGTGATGTCCGTGGGAGTTTTTAATAATCCGACACATCATTATTGATCTTGGATGACCAAGATGATCATGCCAAAACATAAAAACATTTGGGTCCAAACACTTCTGGTGTATTGTAACATTTGTTTCAACTGTTCTCATTGTAATATAATATAACCTAAAAGAGAAAATAAGAAGTTTTTTTAATATGAGCTTCTAGCATGATACTATTTAAGTAATATAAATAAATTTTTCATTGCCTTCGTTATTGATTTCAATATGATAACCATTATAACATATATTCTTAAAGCTGAGTAAATTTTTACTTGATTTAGAAGAATACAAAGCATCATCAATATAAAGTTTTTTGCCCTTTGACAACATGATAATCGCTCTTCCAGAGCCTTAAATTAAATTCGATGAACCTGATATGGTATTGATGAGAATAAAATATATTATAGTTTACTCAAAATGCGTAATATTTTATATTTATTTTGTGCCTAAATACACTCATTATTCTTATTTTTTTTAATTTAAGCTGCAATATATTAAAGGATTTCATGACTTTGGAAGTGCTTTGGAGATAAATTGGTCATTATTTGGACTTAAAGTAAAAGGAGAGGCAAAGTTGTAATTATGCCATCACAAGATTTTAATAAAGTCAATATCTTGGTGATCAAGTAATACTTAATGCTCCTATTCATGGAAGGAAAGAAACAAGAAGAATCATACAAAGAGAAGGAAGGATATGGAACAATGTTGGTGTGCAAGTTAAATCCAATAAAAGAAAGAAAAATTCATCTAGAAGATCTCTTTAAAAGAAGGTGATTGACACCAAGAAGTTGAAACCTACATGAAAAAGAATTAATGTCTTATCCCTATAAATAGAGGATTACCAAGACTTATTGGGAGACTTGTATACAAACTTCTCTCTCTATTATTCTTCAGTGTTTTTTCGTGGCCATGTGTGGCTAAACTTCCATTCTTGATTTAAGGAGACGGAAGCCTCAGATTATTATAATGTGACATCTAATTGATTTTAATTGTTTAATTTATATTTTGAGTATTGATTATTCTTCTATGCTTAAATTCTATGATTGATATGTTTAATTGCTAGGATGCAAACTAGTTTATTATTCGTTGAAATCTACTGCTAAATTAGATGTCAAATCCGTAATTGTTTGGTCACTCTAATTTGTGAAGCAATGAAGGTTAATAATTAATTGCAGAGCAGGAGATTATTATATCTTAGGAAGAATAATCAACTAAATTAAATGCAACTGCTTATGCTTGTGTTGTTTAGCTTCATCGATTTTTCTCTTTCTTAAAGCTGCTACTAGATTAAACTTTCAGCGCTTGTTTAAAGATTTTTAGTAGTTAGGGTTATTTAGATCGCTTGTTTCTATCTAACTAAAATTAAGAAAAGATGCGGAAGTAATTCCAATGGTGAATATTCAAAATACTAATTGTTTATGGTTGTGTCAATGATCAGTGTAAATTTCTGAAGGTGGAAGTTGATTTAATCTAAGGCTCGTTTTCCTGATTTATTTCGTTAGATTATTTTGTGTTATTTAATTGTTAGTTTACTTTTACCAATAACACTCAAAATCCCCCAATTTGATCCACAATGCATAAAACTATACTAATAATTCTCTGTGGGATTGACTTTTACTTGCACTACTACATAATTATTGTTGTTGATGAGACTTTAATTTTGGTTTATGCATAATGACACACAGTTTTGACATTGGCTTTGAATATGTTTAAATTTTGAAAATATTTTTTATCTTTAAGGATGGTATGAGTTGTTGCACTGTCGGCTAGACAAAAATCTTCCCTAATCATCTTGGAATTGATTTTACCAATAGGACCCATGTATCTTCATATATGCAAATACTTTAAAATAAAAATACTTATTACAATGCCATAACATAATGAAAAAATAATAATTAATTGGTATGGACATTTTTATCACCAATCATACTTATTAGAATCGATAATATAATAAAAAAAATAATTAATTGGTACGGACATTTCCATCACCAATCAAATTATCAAATTTTCCATCAACATTCTCAAAGAAATCAGAGACATCAAGATGAGTCATATCCACTCCATCTGGAAGGTCAAGATAATTCATGGGATCTTCAAGATCATTATGATCAACACATGTTGTTTCAATTCCCTTTCCCTTTTCTTTTATAGAGACTTGATACAAATCTACCAAATGTTTAGAAGTATGAGATGTACGTGACCAATTACCTTCCATTCCACACCTATAAAACTTATTTTTTTGACCACTTGATGATTTATTTTGTAAACCCTTGCCATTTTGATTCTTCTGATGGTAAACCCTTGCCACTTGATGAATTATGAGTACGATCCTCTTTATATTGATTGTTCCTTCCAAGCCCACGACCATGAACATAATTTTCTCTATGTTTATCAAATGAGATTCCATTCGCTTCAGGGAACGGAATAGAACCATTATCAGTTCAGAATATTTTGTGAACTTACGCTCTTGATATTTCTGCTGTAAGAGCATATTCGAGGCATGAAATGTACTAAATATTTTCTCTAACATGACTTCATCAGTGATTTTCCCCCCACATATATAGTTTTAATAGTGAGGTTTTTTTAAAAAGTGTAGAATTGTACTTACTCTTTTAAAATTTTGCAACCTCATATTCTACCAATTATAATTAGCTTTTAGGAGAATTATAGATTTTTTATTCTCATATTGTTCCTTTAAATCATACCATACAACAAGAGAGTATTTTACTGTAAGGTACTCAAATTTTAATTCTTCATGGAGATGATGGCAAATAAAAATCATTGATTTTGCACGATCCTGCAGGGATGATTAGTTGTCAACCTTAATTGTATCTCCAAGGTTCTTTACCTTTAGGTGAATCTCAATATTAAGGGTCCATGACAAGTAATTCTTACCCGAGATGTCAAGGACAACAAATTTTAGTTTTGTAAGGTTTGGCGTCTATATAAATACATAATTATGTAAGAAATTATATATATATATATATTATCAATTATCATACACAATTTTAATGAAATAATGAAACAATACTTATATTTTTAAATATTATCAACACACGTAATATATAACTATAGGTATAAATAAACGTGAAGACAATATATAACAATATATTACTAACCATTTTAACACTTTTTAAAACTAAATAAATGTGAATCTCATAACAATATGCAACAATAAAATAACTTAAATCTGTTAATTTTTATTCTTTGTGGTTTCAATGATGACAATATGCTTGAGTATGTAAGTTATTTAATGGATTGAATTGTTTTTTGGTTTGGGCTAACTTAATAATGTTTTATTGAAAATGATATAGGCAATTTGGCCCAAGATGTTTAAAATTCATTTCATTATTATTGCTGGAAATTTCATCTCTAATATATATTGTGAAAACCATTTTTGAATTTGAGTCTATTAAGGAATTTGGCTCAACTATATACAATCCGTTATAATTAGAGTCCATCATGGAATCTGATTTAGTTATTCAAAGTTGTTTAGAGTATGAACTCTTAAAAAATATCCTTTAGCTCCTTTAATTTAGTCTGATCTATAACCATATGTTTGTCTTGCTGTTTTGAGAATATTTTATAGCCGTTAGCAATATCAAAGGTGTTAAAATCTCTATCTTATTAATCACATACTCAATCTTTCAAGTTAACTGATTGATATAGTCGTTGCTCTCTGTTTTATATATATTCATCTTGCTTGGTAAAAGAGAGGACAACACTTGAAGCTAAAATTCATTATTGAGTACATTAGAGAACTTTCTAAGTCTGATTCCATCTATTGATTGTATTACTTTTAAATTCTTTTGAGCTGAAAAGTTTTTGTAATCTTTAAATCATAACTCTTGTAAACCGAACACAAGTGTAGTTTGGCTTGGGTATTCTAGTGGGAGTTAGTCTGTACAAAGGAAGCCTCAAGGTCTCAGTGGTGAGAAAAGTTGCAGAGGTGCAAGGGAACAATGGTGTCCAAGTCAGAATCGAGTTTCTTTGTTCAAGGAGTTTTTTGTAATCATTTGAGTATTAAGTTAATAAAAAGTGACTGCAATACCAATTGGTATTGGACGAGGATTAGGCCACTAGATTAGAGGATATAGGGCTGAATCACGTAAAAATCTTTGTGTGATTTTTATTTCTATTATCTCTCTTAAATTGTATTTTATATTTCTACATATCTTGTCCAGTTCGTTGCTTGAAGATATACTAATCCAGACAGGGTATCTTGTTCGATTATAATTGACGAAGAACATATACTAAAGCGGACACAGAATCAAGCAGGGTTACCTGTCCGATTTAAACCTGTAGCAATAAAACAAGAAAAAATATCATTGTTGATCACTTTTAGTGTGTACATCTATTCAGCCCCCTCTAATTGTGCTTATTTACATAATTACAGAATTACAGAATCTCATAAAAATTTTAATCAATTAAAAATCACTAAAATTATGAGCATAAAAAGGTAAAGACAAACAAATAGGATAATTTCTAATTCCTTAAAAAAAACTTACAGTGAGTTGAGAGAACTATACAAATAATCTTTGATATTTGAAGAATAATGGGAGGAAAATTTCCTTTCCAAAAATTGGGTAGAAACTCGTGCAGATAACGTGTTGTAAAATGATAAATAAAATGAAGTATGAAGAAAATAATAAATATATATTAATAAACTCTTGTATTCAAGTGTTCATTCATAATTCTTTTGATATCTATCCGATCTGTACAATAACAGTAAAGCAATTCCACATATATATAGTGTGATGCCCCCAAAATAGGTATACGCTACCCATCTTGGGTCGCCAGAAAATACACTACTGAAAGCTTCATTTATACAACTGTCGTGCAAAATACGACGACATATATACTGTGAGTTTCAATACAAATATTGTAACGTATATAATATAACAATTTTTTATATTCAAATTATTACAATGCCATCTAAAGTACAACAACAAATATTTCAAGTCCTCAAAAGAACACGAGAAGATTTTTGTCCTTCTCATTCTAATGGAGTGCATTTTGACGCTTTCAAATTCTGGTTCGCCTCACCCTATTATTGTTCACCAAAATTAAATATTAAATGATGTATAAAATATGTCACACACATTTTAAGTTCTCAATACAATTATTATGCCACACCGTTTCATAATTTGATTAGGATTGTGACTAATTCGCAACACCACTTTATACCCATGTTCTCTCTGCTAGTCACAGCTACACTTTTATTACCTGAAAGGGGTGGTGAAGTAAAAGGGTGTGCACAAATAGCCCAGTGAAGAATATCATGACTTAAGATAATTAAATTATCAAAACAATTCAGATATTTAGAACATATGGTAGAAGATAAAAGTTTTCAACCATAATAGCAACGAAATCAACAATCCATTAGAAGAGTCAAGTAAAACATAATGTCTACTATCTCCTTTAGATTAAAAATCCATCGTTAATATTTTATTCCTGTAATACTCATCAACAATTCTTTGTTATACCCAAGACAAAGAGAACTCTCATCACCTGTCTTCACCTAAACCACCACAGATTATAATTAGATCACAATTCATATTAATAATCAGGTAAATCAACAGTCCATCTTTGCAATACAAGCCTAAGACATACAATTGTAAAATCAATAACCAACAGTCCATCTTTTCATTACAGGCCAAAGATATACAACTATAAAACCAATAACCAACAGTCCATCTTTGCACTACAGGCCAAAAATATACAACTGTAAAACAAATAACCAACTGTCCATCTTTGCACTACAGGCCAAAGATATACAACTGTAAAACAAGTAACCAATAGTCCATCTTTGCACTACAGGCCAAAGATATACAACTGTAAAACCAATAACGTTGAGACTCAGCTTAATAGTATCACGACCATGAATTATCCATGCACTACGGGCCAAGGATATTTGTGTTTTCACCAATGGTCATGATTATACCGAATAATCCCTGGTCATAATCATATCGATCAACTGTCCATCTTTTCACGTAAGCCAAAGAGGATTTTTATCACATCATTTGTAACATTACGGTCATGATTATACCGAATAATCTCTGGTGTGACACCCCCAAAATAGGTCCAATCCACCCAACCAATTCTGAGTCGCCAAATACATGGTACATAAACAACTACAACTTCATTAATACAATTATCGCGCAAAATACGACAACAGATAAACTATAAGTTTAAATACAAATATTATCTTCTAGACAATATCCACACCCAGATAAAGTCCTCATTACAATTATTGACACATTATTTTACAAAATAGTGAGGACTGCTAAACAACTTTCTAGAACCATCATTCCACACCCCGACTACTTCCCGCTATGTTCTCGCTTCCTGAGAAGAAAAATAGAACAAAAAAGAAAAGGATGAGCTCAACTAGTCCAGTAAAGAATATTGTGACTAAGAGAATATACAACAAATTATCCTTAGTCTTCAACAGGGAAAAATCTGATAGAATATAATCGACAACAAGTTTTAGATCAACAACTACAGCGAAAATAACAATTCATTAGAAGAATTAAGTAGAGAATGAAATCTACTATCATCTATGAATTTAAAAGTCTATCATCAATATTTTATCCCTGTAACATCAATCAATATACATCTTGAATCAAATATTCATCTTTGCACTACAGGCCAAAGATATTCATTTATATCACCAGTTGGTCATGTTCATCTCAACACCTGTTCATCTTTGCACTACGGGCCAAAGATATTCATCAGGTAATCATTCATCTTTGCACTAAAGGCCAAAGATATTCATCAAGTATCACCATTAAGGATTGAGGATGATGAAAAACATTTTAGAGAACGAATCCAGTGAGACAGAAGGACAAATATTAGGGATTCGTATTTCGGTTTATCCAAATTAAATAATACTCCATAATAACCAAGTGTGAAGTAGAATTCAAAAATAAAGATCAAAACACGGATACAATCAAAGATAGTAACCATAAAAGATATTTGGGACGAAAAAGAGAAAATTTCATTTTTCGGTGAATAATGTCGTATACGTGAATAGTAACCCCGACACAAAAAGGTAGAAATTCCATAATAAAATTCTTAACAATATCTCAGCATAATGATATTGAAGAAAATAATATCAGTTAAAAAGAAAATAACATCCCTTACCTCAAAGAAACAGTACTTCGAAATGGAATATCGGATATGATACTGAAGGAAACTTGCACTGAATAGAAACTCTCAAAGTATCTAACTATTCACAAAATACGCTCGATAATATAGAGAGAAATAAAACTTGTTTCTGGTGGGATTTTCAATTCTAACTTAGCCCTCTATTTATAGGAAAATGTTAGCACGCCGAAGCAGACTTGACCTGCTACCTGCTGGCTTTACCTGCTACTGTTGCCACCCACCACATTTGAAATTCAATTTGAGCATATTTCTCACCAACCAAAAGTGGGGTCCACCAATTCTAGAATTTTCCACCAAAAATCATTAATAACATAATTTTCGAATCAATCACCTCTTAAAATTCATAACAAATCATACATTCATTTTTAACGGTTCAAAATTTGTGGACATATATTCAACTTATATATGTATAACATATCTAAAAATCACAATGATCCAACGGTCCGATTAAAAATTATAATTCACGCAATATATCTCAAGAACATTGATTTGATTTTTAATACCTCCATTCCGACAAAAATACTGATAAAACACCTCAACATTAATAGCCACATAAAATAAATATTTTCTTATCATATAAATCAATAAATAATTATTCACAAATAATATTACAAGAATCATAATAATGACAACACGGCCGTTCCCGGGAAAGAGGGGCTTTCCAATAAGGATTTCTCCTACTTAGCGTGCGTAAATTAGGTGACCAAACCTCTCCTCGATGTAACTTTCTAGACATTTCCAATAATGCTATCTAATAATATTATTCAAATAATATGAATTATTGATCCGATAATGGGAAATATTGTGCAATGATAATTATTGAAACAACAATAATATAAACTATCAACTAACAATTATTGAATCAATAAAATAAAATATTGAATAAAGAATTCATCGTAATAATTATTGAGAAGTGCCTTCACGTAAGAATCAATAATTCAAAAATATTGTGCAATACCGTGCTACCGTGTAACCACGCAGACATCGTATTTTAACCATCGGGTATTCCAACAAATGTTAATAAAGAATAACTACGCCAAGTTATTTATAAAAACTCAAACTTGTCTTTTCTTCATCCTACAGCTTATTTACATTATGAGGCCCATGAATGGTCTTGCTGTCCGCATTTAATATTCCCACGACAACAAGAATATTCCACGACCAAATGAATATTCCCCGTCGAAAAATGAATATTTTATAACCACTTGCTTATTTTGTAAAATTTGCACATTTCACCCATAACCAAAGTATTATATGAAATTAACTCCTTATTATTTCAAGATAATAAATAGAGAAAATTTAATTTTATTCATAATAAGTTGCGGTCTTACAACCTCCCCTCTTTATGAAATTTTATCCTCAAAATTGACGTACGTACCTGGTGTTTTGAAAAGGTGAGGGTACCTCGCTTTCATTTCCGATTCCAACTCCCAGGTCATTTCTTCAATAGCATGGTTCCTCCACAAAACCTTAACTTGTGGTATAACCTTGGTGCGTAGGGCATGCTCTTTCTTATCCAAGATCTTGATAGGTACCTCCTCGTACGTTAAATCTTCGGCTATCTCGTTTGGTTCTAACGCAATAATGTGGTTTGGGTCGTCCACATATTCACGTAACATCGATACGTGAAAAACGCTATGAACACGCGACATACTTAGCGTTAAGGCGAGTCTATAGGCCACAGTTCCTACTCGATCGAGGATTTCAAATAAATCGAAGGTTTGAGCTTTCTTCATCGACTCTTACTTCTAGAATAACGCCTTCTTGTACTTTCTTCTTTATATTCATAAGCTCTGGTGTGTAGCTTGAGCGATTTTAACTTTATCAATTAAAGTCGATTCTACTAGTATATTTAACATCATAACGTGGGTCCCTCCGGGATGGAGTCTTTAACTCTATCTTTATCGTTGTAAATTATACAAAATAAGTCTTTGTGTTTAACAATATTACGAAGTTCACCTCCTACTTTTTCGCGATCTCCTTCAATCTCCGTGGCAGATTCCTTCTTTGATCAATGTAAGCCACCCGCAAGTGTGTGGCCTCTATAGTGATCCACCAAGGAAGAGGAATTTTTAAAGAACATGGATTTCGCTCAAACCCTAGTTTTTCCTATCTGAATAAGAAAAGGGTGTACTCTCAACTCTTGAATTACGAATATCTCATATAAGACTCTCTTATAAAGATATTATATAACCTATTTTAATTAAAAAGGTATTATTTATTTAATTAAACTCTTTAATTAAAATGGGCTCTCTAATCCTATTAGGGATAATTAGATTAAACTCTCAATTAGGAATAAATGAGAGTACTAATATTAAATTAATTCCAAACCTTTTAGAAATTAAAATAATAATAATTATAATAATATTAATAAGACTCCTCTTATTAATTTATATTTTAATATTTCTAAAATATTAAATAATAAATATTAAGCTATTTAATTCATTCTATCACCATAGATTAAATTAAATATACTTAACATATTATTACAATTATGCCAACTTTAAATAATTATTCTTCCTTTTTATGGTGGAGTTTAATTTTAGGTTCTCCATATTAAACCTACCCACAGAATAAATCAAGTAATTCTAATCTCATTTAAATAAATAAATTAAACAAATAATTTATTTAAATAAATAATATTTATTCTACAATAGGGAAGCTTCCTAACATCAACGACTTTTCCGGATAATATAGATTCAACATTAATTTTACTGTAAGTGGTAGATTCTTTATTGATCATTCATTATCTTCATATATAACTTATTACCCCAAGCATACCTTGATATACTCTAAGAGTCTTAAGGAATAAGTCAAAGTGTAATTCATTATATATAAGATACTATGATGATCTCAAGTCTAAGATCATTTCATCACTACGGAACAGTGAATTCTATTGATGTAAGTAAAACTCCATTAGAATTCCTTAATGATCAGCTAATTCGATGAACTTATTCTCTAATAAGCACTCTACATACTCGCTTTTTAGTGTCTCCACTAATAAATGATCATTGAGATCAATCATCCTGCATCGATGGCTGATTTAAACGATGTACCAATCATCAGGATTCACTAATCCCCTATTTAGTAATCCAATGATTGGGAACTATGCCTTTAATAAATAATTCTTTTATTAATAAATAAATAAGATTGATTACCACAAGATATGCTTTATCATCATACAGCTGATTGGCTTTGTATGCATAATACTTTCAATCTTGCACTTTCCAATCGCCGTGGATCTCGTTACCATCTTCTCTAAGGCCAGCCGTTGTGTTGGCGCTTTAGTAAATGGATCTGATATTGTCTTGAGAGTCCACACGCTCGAGGTGGCATCTCCTCTTTCAATGATCTCTCTCGATCAAATGAAATCGCCGAACACGTGTTTGGATTTCGATGAGACACAGGTTCCTTAGTTTCACAGCGCCCGGTGTTGTCACGAATAAAGGCATCGGGTCCTTTAATGCTAGGAACCACACCCAAGTTCTAAGAATGAACTTCTTCATTAAGCAGCCTTTCATTTGAATCATACTCAAATACTAAACCTTTTTAGCATCGTAATCAATGTCGCCTCCTTGGGATAAGCTAAACATCCTATTAGATCTATCTCTATAGAAGATAACTTGATTTTAATTGTTTTATAAGATAGAATATCATTTTCTATCGGTGAATATATCATCGACATATAATACAAGGAAATGAAACAAATAGCCTCCCACTAACCTTCTTGTACACATGGTTCATCCTCATTTTTGATAAAATCAAACTTTTTGATTGTCTCATCAAACGGATGTTCCACCCACGAGAAGCTTGCTTTAATCCATAAATGGATCGTCAGTAGTTTACGATGATTGATTTTGTTCCAACCTTTGAAACAAATCCTCCGGTTGATGTCATATACACATCCTCCTCAAGTTTCCTATCGAGGAAAGCCGTTTTCACGCCCATCCGCCAGATTTGGTAAAAATGGTACGAACGCAAGCAAAATCCGAATGGACTTGAAGCATTTCTCTTGGTGAAGAAGGTTTCGTTATAAACTCCTTGTCTTTGTTTGGGTCAGCCCTTTCTTTTAAGACCCATTTACACCCAATAATAGCTTAATGCCTTTTCTTGTGTGGTGAGACCAAAGTCCATACTTCTATCAAGATATATCTACTCCCACCTGACCCTTCAAGGATAAACTCCTTTTCCAAGAATAGGGATGTTTCAAGTAACAAACACCTTTTTCTTGGATGATAGAAATAATACTCCCCGATGTTTCTTTAGGATATCCCACAAATCTACATTTTTGATCTAGTCTGGTATCGCGTTTTTAAGTATTCTCCTTCGATCGAGGATCGTAAGAATCTTAATACTCTTACATTGCTTCTCAACTTCACTTCCGGAACTTTTTATTAAATACACATATCCAAATCTCGTTTGAGGGTCGCTGAATGTACGTAATAAGCAATACCCTCCTCGCAAGGAAATTTCAGTCATAGTCCACATATGATCACGCCAACTCAGAATTGGGATTCTCCTTTTTCATGGGGTTCATGGAATATTTTACCCCTTGTAATCGATATATAAAGTCCATTTGGGAGCCCATCTTAAATGCTATTTGACTGATAATTCTCGTTTCGATTAATTTCTAAATCGAATAACCACGTTCATCTTTATTATAATATTAAAACCATCCATATCCAATAGAATACGTAGATTAAATAATGTTTCTAATGATATTTTGAACAAAATAACAATTATTTAAATCCTGAACTCTTTCTCAGTTCTAAAAATCAATAAGTCCTTACCAGCCTAATGCAGATTATGGAACCGAAGACAACCTCATCTTTGCTCAACTTTTCTACTTTGATTTCAACCTCGTGATATTATTACATGTGAGGTATAATTAACATCATCTCTTATCCAATACCCAAGTAGAAGATCGATTTAAAAATTAATGCAAATCAGTAATAAAGTCCATTTCGTGAAATCGCTTTCTCCATAGCTTCATTATCATTATGTTCCGGAAGAAATCATGCGCTCTATTATAATATTAAAACCATCCATATCCAATAGGAGATAGAAATTATGTTTTAATGATATTTGGAAGCAAATAACCAATTATTTAAATTAGTATGGATCGTGTTTCTTTAAACAATAAGTCTTACACGCATTTTGCACTTCTCCATTCCGGCAGGATGACTTCATTCCTTTCTCGATTTACTTCCACCGTAAGATACTGGCCATCTTGAGAACCCATCGAAGGAATAATCCACCAAAGTGAAAGATTCTTCTTTCGGAAAAATTAATTTGATCTTCAAATGCCTTGATCAGATGTAAAGCTTCTAATTTTCGCAAGTCGACATAAACCTTATCTTCGATCTCGCATGAACAATGGAAGCGAAATTAAATTATAATTGGAAGGTTTCTTTTGATCCTTGATCGCCAAGACTTTAAATTCTTGGATCTTCCTTTCGAGACTCCTTCATGGGCCGATTAACTCCGAAGTCATCCACCAAGACGCATCAATTCTTGAGTGACTTGACCTTGGCGACTTAAGTCCAACATATAAAGTGTTCTCAATTATCAACTTATTCATCTAAAATTCACAACAAATTAATGATTTCAGGTATTAGTAAACTCTACCTTGACTCAAGGTCAACTCATGGTTAACCAATAGGAGCATCATAATGTTTCATGCCCATGAGTCTGAAGCTCATTGCGATTCTTGGATGCGAAGAGCTCCTCAGATATGCATCTAAGCCACGAAATTCTTTATCTTGCCTTCTTTAAAACATAGCATCCTACTTTTCCTCGCGAGGTCGTTACTCTCCAACTTTTTGTGTAGTAAAGCAATTTAACATATAAGGAAATCTTTTCTACGGAAGCGAGCTGAGAACAATTCCTCGATTCCTTAAATCATCTTCTTGAGTAGTTCTAGAGTCATTTTGTTAGCATCAAGTATGCGGTCAGGCAGTTGAAATTATGTGAATGACATTTTCAAAATTTCGTATGTAAAAAGGCAATATTTGCAAACATTCATTTATTAATTACCAAAATAAATTAGGTCTTATTTTATATTCGGTATCTCCCACTATTTTCTTCAAACTATATTACATGACTCAATTATATGAGTTCGGCAAAATCTAATTAAAGTTTTTGCTAGTGAGAATAAGGATCCCATTTCAAATATATATAGCCTTGTGGTGACACAACAAACTATATATAAATAAATAGATGAGACAACTCTCACATCGATTACATTAACATGTAACTCCTTAATTTTGCCTTCTTGGATTATTTTGATCGAAGTGGTGGCACATCCGAATTAAAAATATCTAAGTTAAATCAACCTAACACTTCCATATATTCAAAAAAGAAAAATAAGCCCTTTTTTATATAGCATCTGATAAATAACATCTTAAATATAACTTGCTAGTGAGGTAGACAACTCCTCGACAAACTCATATTAAATATTTAATACTCTATTAATTTTATAATATACAATTATACTATCTGCTTAAGGCGTTCGATATTCTAAATATCTTTAAGCATATCACTAATTTTCTTTATAAATTCAAGACTTAATAAAAACTTTGAGTGGGATTGTCATATTATTTGTCTCATCTTGTTTATCGATAGCATTTAAATATATATATAAATCAGTTTCATCTGCGTATATTATTAAACACAATATTAAATAAGCATGTTTGCATAATATATAATATATAATACTAGCATGTACATATAGAATACTATATTCTACCCTAGATTGATTATGGACAACATTTAAATATAACTATTACATTTAAACCCGGGCTCCATTACAAACGGGTCTTCAAGCACTCATGATCTTGGTCTTGGTTCTTCTAAAAAATTCTAACTAATCCTATTACATTAAACTATTTAATTTAAATAGAAACCTCGATCGATAAATGATCGAGGGAAGTACGTAGAGAGGAGAGAGAATTTACATCGAGAAGAAAAACAGAAAAGGCGAAGTCTTGTAGACCCCCATTTAATAAAACCCATTCATTGAACATCCAACTAAAATAAATCAATCATATTGGTCAATTATTCATAATCAATCCCATTTATTATCATACATATCATCATATGTATCAATAAATTAAATCATTCATATATATATAGTATCATTTAATGGGCAATTTTATGTTGCATGAAATCCATAATTTCAAGTGGCAACTTGGTGGACCATGAATTGAAATTATATATATATATTTATATACATATAACGTCCATTGCTTGACTGGATCGCTTGCTTGGATCTTCTTTAAAAAAATTTCAAAGACCTTATTGCGAAGCTCTTCTCGGATGCAACAATGGGATTCCTTGGTTCTCATTCAACTTGATGGTCTTAAAAAACATTTTTATGTAGTCAAATTACATACACATATCCCATACCTGGATTTTATCATTACCTGAATTTATCAAATTTCTTTGAATCGCGAATCGAGAATCCTTGAAGTAATATAATTCTCACGATTCAAAAAAAAAAAAATTTTCATAAAATAATAATTTTATACAACAAATTATGCTTACGATAAATTATTCAAAATACATACCATACATATATTTAGAATCTAAATAATTAATAATTAGCGTAAAGTTTCGCTCATACCGGAAGCGAGATAAAATCGATTTAAAATTTTCTGAGCAATTATTCCGGATCATCTTTATGTATATTATTAATTAAGCGAAGAATAAGAAATTATGAAAATCATACCCTCAGAAAGCGAGCTTCCTCAGTGCAGTTCACCTCCTCTTCACGATCTCCTTGAATCTCCGCAGATTCACTTCCTTTCGATCGATGTAAGCCACCCAGTGTGTGGCCTCTATAGGTGATCCACGAGGAAGAGGAATTTTCAAGAAGAAGGATTTGGCTCAAACCCTAGTTTTCCTATCCGAATAAGAAAGGGTGTCTTCTCCAACTCTTGGAATTACATTATTTCTCATATCTCATATAAGACTCCTCTTATAAAGATATTATATAACCCTATTTTAATTAAAATAAGGTATTATTTATTTAATTAAACCTTTAATTAAATGGGCTCCCTAATCCTATTAGGGATAATTAATTAAACTCTTTAACTAATTTTCTTTCCTAATCCAATTAGGAATAAATGAGAGTACTAATATTAAATTAATTCCTAAACCTTTTAGAAATTAAAATAATAATAATTATAATAATATTAATAAGACTCCCTATTGTGAATAAATCAATTAGAACAATTCTAATCTCATTTAAATAAATAAATTAAACAAATAATTTATTTAAATAAATAATATTTATTCTACAATAGGGATAAGCCTCACTGAATAGCAAATCAGCGACTTTCCGGATAATATAGATTTCAACATTAATCATAAAAAGAACCTTTGAGTAAATAGTTCTTAAATAATTCAATCCTTCCACCATACTATGTCCCAATTAAATATAAGACATGGAATTCTTTGTCAAGTCTTATTTTATTTAATTATATGTATTTGATTCCTAAATGAACAACTCCTAATGAATGCAAATTAGAAACTACTTTCTAATTTCATTTAACCAAGATTCACTGGGTTGTCGTTTTTATCTAATCACATAGACATTTCTCCTTTACTAAGTGGTAGATTCTTTATTGATCATTCATTATCTTCATATATAACTTATTACACCCAAGCTTAAGGAATAAGTCAAAGTGTAATTCATTACATATAAGATACTATGATGATCTGAGTCTAAGGATCATTTGTATTACTATCACTACGGAGAATTCCTATTGACGGGTAAGTAAAACTCCATTAGGAATTCCTTATTGATGCTCTTGAACTTATTCTCTAATAAGCACCTACATTCTTGCTTTAGTGTCTCCCACACAAATGATCATGAGATCAATCTCAACGTATGTACCAATCTATCAGGATTCAGAACTATTTTAGTTTTTAAAACTATGGGTTTATCACATATTATTAAAAACAAGACACCATGTAGATAATAAATGCCTTTAATAAATAATTCTTTTTATTAATAAATAAATAAGATTGATTACTAACAAGATATGCTTTATCATCATACATGATTGGCTTGTATGCATAATACTTTCACTTCTCACATTCCTCGCTCCATTCAAATTTTGTATCTTTTTGAGTCAACAGAGTTAATGGAGTAGCGATTTGAGACAATCCTTCCATGAATCTTCGATAATAACCAACTAAGCCCAGAAAGCTACGTACTTCGATTACTGACTTAGGTTGCTCTCAACTGTGACTCATATCCCAATCTTGGATAGCACGTCACATTGGAACCTATCGTTTTACCACCACACAATTATAGAGTTCCCTACGGAGAGTCTGGCTTTGGTGCATTCCACAAAGGAAGTCACCAGATAGAGGCCCGGGTACCAACTCTTGTATTTGGGTTTTTAACTCCTGAATTTCAATAGAGCCATTCGATATGAGATTTTAGAAATGGGTTTTGTACCGGGTTCAAAGTCGATACAAAATTTAATATCACACTCAGGAAATTCTTCAGGAGATTTACTAACAACAGAAATATCATTCAAATCTGACGTATTTTTGTTTAAATCCATGAAATGGGCTAAAAAACTTGACATCCATTTTTCAATAAATGAATGGCTTAATGGCTCGATATGAAAGTGTTTGACTTCAATGGTTTGGTTGCTTGAATTCGCATAAAAGGTTGGTTAGGCATATGAAAACTAACAACCTTACGAAAACGATCAATTTTGGCATGATGAGTAGTTAACCAATCAGTCCCTAAAATCACGTCAAATGCAAGTATCTTTAAAGAGATAAGATCAACAGGTAATGTGATTGTGCCAACTTGGATCAAGCAAGATTTATAAACTGTAGATGTAACAAAAGTTTTACCCAACGGAGTTTCAACAGATAAGTTAAAGTCTAATTTCTCCGGAGTCAAGTTTAAACGTTGAGCACAAGCAGGAGAGATAAAAGAATGGGTAGAACCGGTATCTAATAATGTATAGACTTCGCAAGAATTTATAATTAACTAACCCGTGATACCTTCATTCAGGTTCCTCGCATTTTGGGCAGTCACGACAAACACTCTTCCAGAAATCGCCGACTTTGTTTTGTCCGTATCCGCCTTTGGTGCCACCGTCCTCTTTGGACTTGATTTCGCCATGTGACAAAATCGAGCTATGACCGTCTTTTCCACAACTAAAACATACCTTGGAAGGTGTGAGCGGTTGGGACTTATATGTCCCTCCTCTCCGCATCAGTAGATCTAGCCAAGGTCGTTCTCCTCCCCTAAAATTTGTTCTTTGGTCTTTGGTGCCGCCATGACATCTTCCAGATTATCGTTAAATCTTCTCTTCTTGAAATTTTCACTTGAATTATTTCTTCTATTGTCTTGGCCATGATTACCACCGAAGTGGTTACTATTTTTATAGTCTAATAAAATAAATAACTTTATTAAAGTATTCTGTTTTATATAAAAAGCTTTTCTATTTTATTACATTAATAATACTAATAAAACAAAATTTATATATATATATAAACTTCCGTGACTTCATAAAAAGACACCTCAATATATTTAACAACATTTATCATCATTATTATAATTCACAATATTAGTCGACCAGGTCGTTCCCAGGAAAGAGGGGGCTTTCCACTAAGGATTTCTCCCTATTGGCGCGCAATTAGGTGACCAAACATCTCTTTGGCAGAACTTCTAGACATCGTTAATATTGCAAATTATAATATTAATAACTCTGTCATATCAATTATTGATTTAATAATATATAAAATATCGATAATAATTGAATTAAATAACGTGAGATACTATGTAACAATTACTGAAGCAATAATTGAACAAAACTGAGTGACTTCTCACGTAAGCATCAATAATCAATACCCTGTGCTACTATGCAACCACGCCTATTCCTGTACTTTTAACACCGCGGGATGTTTCAACAGTTAACGGTAAGACTTTCGCCGTTATTTTCATAAAAATATTTTTGTCATTTTCTCAATCCGACAATAATTCTGTTGTGGGGTCCACCAATGATTGTGCCGTCGTAAAAATATTCCCTGTTAAAACGAATATTCCCCGACCAATCGAATATTATATAACAACTTGCATACATTACAAAATTTATAAATATTACCCACAACTATAACATTATATCAAATCCACACCATAATATTTAAAAAAATATTTTGAGAAATTTAAATCTTTATTCATAAAATCTGGGGTCTCACGACCGTTGCCACCGGTACGATTATCATTGAGCTGTTGGTCGTTATTCTTCGGTTGAGCTGACTCATTATCGCTCTCCAATAACTGAGCCCTATTCACAACATCTGAATATAAACAAAGTTTGTGAGAAATGAGGTATTGACGTATCTTGGGTTTTAGACCTCTCAAAAACATCCACGTCATACGTTCCTCATTCTCAACCAAATGAGGTGCAAACTCGATAACTCGCATGAACTTTGCCTCGTCTTTGAGACAATTCGCCATGTTGTTTCGCATTCGGTCTAATAAACTCTACCTCCTTCATATGATGAATACTTTCAGGAAAGTATTTGTCATTGAACAGTTTCTGAAACATTTCTCAAGACATATTGAGTGCGGCAGGCTGGGTACGCTTCACAGATTCCCACCAGTAATCTGCCTCACCATGAAACATAAAGGTGGCGAATGGAACCTTCTGTTCCTCCGTGCATCCCAAAACATCGAATATCTTGGTAATTTGCTTGACCCACATTTCCGCCTTAATCGGATCCGGCTTTCCAAAGAATTCTGGTGGTCCCAACTCCTTGAATCGCTTGCATTTGTGATAAACGCAAGCGTTGCTATCATTTCCACCCGTATTTTGTACATGAGTCTCCCTCGTCTGATTTTTCATGAACTGCAAAAAGTTTCTAAACATCCCATCATTCATCGTTTGCTCGTTAATGTTGTTTAAAGGAGGAATATTGTCATCCTGTTGCACGTTCTTCTGATTGGTGACTAAAGGTGTTTCTACAGTCTCATATACTCCATTGTTAACGTTCTCAGTTGCCATTCTTAAATACTGCCATAAAACAAGGGTTAATTAAATAAATTAACATGTCACATAATATCCTTATATTATGACCGATCAACAAATAAGCTTAGGTAGGACACACTAGCGAAGGATTTACTCGTCTCTCCCCTCCTAGTTCTATTCCCCGATATTTGCCAGAGACCATATCCCTAAGCTCTGATATCAACTGTGACGCCCCCAAAATAGGTCCGATCCACCCAACCCATTCTGAGTCGCCAAATACATGGTACAGAAACAACTACAACTTCATTAATACAATTGTCGTGCAAAATACGACAACAGATAAACTGTAAGTTTAAATACAAATATTATCTTCTAGACAATATCCACACCCAGATAAAGTTCTCATTATAATTATTGACACACTATTTTACAAAATAGTAGGGACTGCTAAACAACTGTCTAGAACTATCATTCCACACCCCGACTACTTCCCGCGTATGTTAATAACTACGAGAAGAAAAATGGAACAAAAAAGAAAAGGGTGAGCTCAACTAGTCCAGTAAAGAATATTGTGACTAAGATAATATACAACAAATTATCCTTAGTCTTCAACAGGAAAAAATCTGATAGAATATAATCAACAACAAGTTTTAGATCAACAACTACAGCAGAAACAACAATTCATTAGAAGAATTAAGTAGAGAATGAAATCTACTATCATCTATGAATTTAAAAGTCTATCATCAATATTTTATCCCTGTAACATCAATCAATATACATCTTGAATCAAATATTCATCTTTGCACTACAGGCCAAAGATATTCATTTGTATCACCAGTTGGTCATGTTCATCTCAACACCTGTTCATCTTTGCACTACGGGACAAAGATATTCATCAGGTAATCATTCATCTTTTCACTAAAGGCCAAAGATATTCATCAAGTATCACCATTAAGGACTGAGGATGATGAAAAATATTTTAAAGAAAATGAATCCAGTGAGACAGAAGGACAAATATTAGGGATTCGTATTTCGGTTTATCCAAATTCAATAATACTCCATAATAACCAAGTGTGAAGTAGAATTCAAAAATAAAGATCAAAACATGGATACAATCAAAGATAGTAACCATAAAAGATATCTGGGATGAAAAAGAAAAAATTTTATTTTTCGATGAATAGTGTCGTATTTGTGAAAAGTGCCGTATACGTGAATAGTATCGTATACGTGAATAGTAACCCCGACACAAAAAGGTAGAAATTCCATAATAAAATTCATAACACAATATCTCAAACATAATGATATTGAAGAAAATAATATCATTTAAAAAGAAAATAACATCCCTTACCTCAAAGAAACAGTACTTCGAAATGGAATATCGGATATGATGCTGAAGGAAACTTGCACTGAATAGCAGCTCTTAAAGTATCTAATTACTCATAAAATACGCTCGATAATATAGAGAGAAAGAAAACTTGTTTCTGGTGTGATTTTCAATTCTAACTTAGCCCTCTATTTATAGAAAAATGTTAGCACGCCAAAGCAGACTTGACCTGCCACCTGATGGCTTTACCTGCTACTATTGCCACCCACCACATTTGAAATTCAATTTGAGCACATTTCTGACCAACCAAAAGTGGGGTCCACCAATTCTAGAATTTTCCACCAAAAATCATTTATAACATAATTCCGAATCAGTCACCTCTTAAAATTCATAACAAATCATACATTCATTTTTAACGATTCAAAATTTGTGGACATATACTCAACTTATATATGTATAATGTAAGACCCCGAAATTTTTTTAAATAAAAAGGAATTTCCTTTATTTATTATTTTGAAATAGTAAGGGTTGATTTGATTAATGTGGATAGTTAAGGGTTAAATATGCAAATATTTCAAATTAAGCAAGTGGTTATATAATATTCATTATCGTGGGAATATTCGTTTGGTCGTGGAATATTAAATCTTTGTCGAGAGGAATATTAAATGACGGCGGTAGCGACCATGTGGGCCCCATAACGGAAAGTGATTGGATGAAGAAAACGACAAATATAAGTTGTTTTTAAATAACAGGCGTAGTTATTCAAGTATTATCTCTTGTTGGAATACCCCGGTGGTTAAAACACACTAATACGTGTTGTTGAACAAGAAGACTTTCGGTATTGCACCAATTATTGATTCTTACGTAAGAAGGCACTACTCAATAATGGTTACGATAATTCTTATTGATATTTTATTGAGTTAATAATTCTTTGCGTTGATATTTTATATTCTTTGTTGTTTCAATAATTGTCATTACACAAGTATCTTTCATTATCGAAGCAATAATTCATATTATCTGAATAATATTATTAGATAACATTATTGGCAATGTCTAGAAAGTTTACATCAGGAGAGGTTTGGTCACTAAATTGCGCCAAAGAAGAAGAAATTCTTATTGGAAAGCCCCCTTCTTCTGAAGGACTACTGGTTGTCAATATTGTGATTACGTAATATTATTTGTGAATAATTAATTATTGATTTATATGATGAGGAAAATATTGATTTTATGTGGATATAGATGGAGAAAATTTTTAAAATGACAATTGTTGAAAATTAATATTTTATCTTTTTACGATAAAATAATTCATTTAAATATATTATTTTAATAATATATTAATTGGTGATATTTTTACAACGAATGTGGGATATATGAGTATACAAGGAGGAAGAGTATTTTTGTTGCAATAAATGTTTAAAACATGTTAAACATGTCGGTGGACCCCATTTATTGACCGAAATTTGATTATAAACGTAAAATCGCTTCCGTTTGTGGATTTTGATCAATTTCTATTTGGAATTTGGAAAACTTTCTTCCGCAAAGTTGTAGAGAATTGAATTTCCTATAAAACTCTCGAGATTCAATTTTACGATGAAAGGGCTATTTATTACTTAATTATTGAAGTTCGAAGTCTCAAATAATTAATTTTTGGAAGTTTTAATTATTTTATTATGAAAACGTTTTTGTCATTAAAGGTGGGTCTTGCATGTGATGTAAATGCTGAATTCAGATCCTTAAAAGTGGGCGTAGGAATTTGTTATATTAATATTATTATTTTATTAAATTTTTCTCGCTTTGGTGTTCTAAAGCATTTTCCTATAAATAGGGTGCTTAGGTTAGAATTGAAAATCACACCTTGAACTGAAGTTTTTTCTCTCTATATTATCGGAGTGTATTCTTGTGAGTATTTTGAGTATACTTTGAGTATTGCTATCTGGTCTGCAAGTCAAGTCATAGCCTATATCCAGGTGTTTCAAATTTAGAAGTCTCGATCTTTCGAGGTAAGGGATATTATTTTTTTTTTCGTAATGATATTATTTCTTCAATATCATTATCTTTGAAATGTTGATCTGAAGTTTTTATCAAATTTGAAACTTTTTCATGTCGGGGTTACTATTCATGGAGTTACTATTCATGAGTTACTATTCACGAGTTACTATTCATGAGTTCTTATTCACGAGTTCTTATTCATTTAGTACTATTCATGAAGCGTGAAGATATTTTTTGTGGAATTTCTATCTTTTGGTGTCTGAGTTACTATTCATGTATCAAGACTATTCACGATATCTGACCTATTCACCGAAAAATAAAATTTCTTCTTTTTGTCCAAAATATCTATTCTCGGATACTAGCTCGATTGTATCCATATTACGATCATTCTTGAATTTTACACCACTATGATTATTTTTGAGGTATTTTTGGGCGTGGATAAAATAAAGTACTGAATCCTTAATCCTTAATCCTTGTCATTTTGTTTCACCAGGATTCGTTTCTTTAAAAATATTTTTCATCATCCTCGAGTCTTAAATGATGATATTATTGAATATCTTTGGCACAGTAGTGCAAAGATGAATGATTTCTGAAGAATATCTTTGGCTTTGTGGTGCAAAGATGAATGATTTCGAAGAATATCTTTGGCTGTGTAGTGCAAAGATGAGCGATTGTTTAAATGAACATGACCAAGTGATGAATATCTTTGGCCTGTAGTGCAAAGATGAATATTTGATTCGAGATGTATATTGATTGATGTTACGAGGATAAAATATTGATGATGGATTCGTTAAATTCATAGATTATAGTAGATTTCATTCTCTACGTAACTCTTCTATGAATTATTATTTCATTGCGAATATTGATCTCGAAACTTGTTGTCTATTGTATTCTATCGATTTTTCCTCGTTGAAGACTAACGATAATTTGTTGTATATTATCTTAGTCATAATATTCTTTCTTTGGGCTAGTTGAGCTCACCCTTTTCCTTGTTGTTCCATTTTTCTTCTCGGGGAGGCGAGAATGTAGTGAGTACTAGTCGGGGTATGGAATGAAGGTTCTAGAGAGAGTTGTTTAGTAGTCCTCACCATTTTTGTAAAATAATGAATCAATAATTATGATGGGGATTTATTTGTATGTGGATATTGTCTAGAAGACAATATTATATTTAAACTCATTAAGATATATTGTCGTATTTCACTACGACATTTGTATTATTGAAGTTGTAGTTTGCTTTTTGTACCATGTATTTGGCACTCGAGAATGGGTGTTGTGTATACCTATTTTGGGGCGTCACATATAACATATCTAAAAATCACAACGATCCAATGGTGGGATTAAAAATTATAACTCACATTAATATATCTCAAGAACAACGATTTGATTTTTAATACCTCCATTCCACAAAAATCTTGATAAAACACCTCAACATTAATAGCCACATAAAATAAATATTTCCTTATCATATAAATCAATAAATAATTATTCACAAATAATATTACAGAATCACAATAATGACAACCAGACCATTCCCAAGAAAGAGGGGGCATTCCAATAAGGATTTCTCCTTACTGGCGTGGAATTAGGTGACCAAACCTCTCCTTGACAGAACTTTCTAGACATTGCCAATAATGCTATCTAATAATATTATTCAAATAATATGAATTATTGATCTGATAATGGGAAATACTGTGCAATGATAATTATTGAAACAACAATAATATAAACTATCAACGTAGTAATTATTGAATCAATAAAATAAAATATTGAACAGTAACTACTGTAACAAATATTGAGTAGTGTCTTCTTACGTAAGAATCAATAATTCAAAAATATGCGTGTAATACCCTTGTCTTCGTGCAACCACACGTATTACTGTATTTTAACCACCGGGTATTCCAACAGTGTTAACGGTAACAACTACGCCGTTATTTATAAAAACTTAAACTTGTCGTTTTCTTTATCCGACAGTTAATCTGTTATGAGGCCCACGAATGGTTGCGTCGTCGTATGAATATTCCCCGATAACAAGAATATTCCACGATCAAACGAATATTCCCCGACAAAAATGAATATTTTATAACCACTTGCTTATTTTGTAAAATTTGCACATTTCACCCATAACCAAAGTATTATATGAAATTAACTCCTTATTATTTCAAGATAATAAATAGAGAAAATTTAATTTTATTCATAATAAGTTGGGGTCTTACATCTGGTCATAATCATACCAAGTCCATCTATGCACTACTGGCCATAGATGACTTTCAACATAATATAAGCATGAGAATAATGACAATGATATATATATAATGAATAAACATAAATAATGAGAATAATAAGATAACATAGATCTTAGTGATTTTCAACTTAATTATCTAGAGTCCAAATTGATAACATAATAATAGATGAAGCATAAACTATTAAGGATATTCTAATCCTTTCAGGACTTTTCACCATTTAATGATAAACTGAATAAACAAATAATAATATCTTACCATAATATGGAGTATAAAAGAAAATTATATTCTTTCTACCATAAAAATGATACCCTCTTACCACAATAATGACCTCCCTTACCTTAACATGTGACTTGATTCTGCTTTCTGTGAAATTGACCAACTTAAACAATGTTTGCATTCCTTATCTACACTTGGAGTAACCTTCCACTCAACAGAAATACTCACAATATTATAATCACAATATTGTAGTAAAAGAATTTTATATTTTTAGTGTAGTGATGGTGTGTGTTTAGTTGCTCAACCGGGAAACCTATTTATACAGAAAATTGAGGAAACAATTAGCACACACGCTTTGACAAAATAATCAAATGTGGTATATAATAATGGTAGTGAAATTTATGGTCCCATAGAGAAAATTAAACCAACTTGTACATATTTAAAAAATAATTGAGTTGTGATCCAGACTACTTTAGAAAAAGTAGAGTGTCGGCAAGTCTTGCCAAACTTACTTTTGTAAAAGAAAATAATTGAACAACATCTGTATATCATATTTATCTAATTCATCATTGATTAAAGTTAAATATCATTATATTTAATAATTTTCATGTTTTAAAACTTAAAACAACATCCTTTATCATCGAAAACATTACACGTTGCATACGTGCATGCTCGACGTCCTCCGATTACCTCTAAATGCACATCAGTCCCTAAAATAGCCATTTTAGGCCTTTATACCGACCTCAAATCTCAAAACATAAAGAATAAAAGTTTTAGGTCTACTCGTTATCTTTCTGAATCATCCTGAATCACCTTAATCGGAGTTAGTATGAAAATGTTATGCCCAATTTACTAAAGGACGTCCAGACAGAATTTGGCTAACACTTGACCAGCGCCTAGGCGCCCAACTTTGGCCTTGGGAAAGCGCCTAGGTGACCAAGAATAGAGTCTAAGCGTCGAGCCTAGCGCCTAGGCACTCGACCCTTGGCACTTAACTCTAATTTTCTAGATTTTGTAACTTTTGACATACATACTTCAAATCTTCATAACTTCATCATCGTTTAACAGTCCCCCAAGACTAAGTTTTTCATCGTTTAACATGTTTTACGAAAACTTTCACCACTACTTCGATTTAAATCATTTTTAGTCCGTTCAAATTGGAATATTTCCATAACTTCTTAATCTATAGATCATCTTCCTCAGATATTACACATAAATCAACTATCAACACTTTTACAAGTTTGATTTAAGTCCTCAAAATAACTTTTATTCATCCTCAAACACATGCCTAACTTTTTGATCTTAAATTCTATTATGACATGGATTAAACATAAAATCTTTATCATATACTTCCTTATTACTTTGGATCCATCATGATTCCCTATAACCCAACTTTCAACAAATCAAACTCTTAGGAAAAGAAAAGAGATGAAAAATTTTGGTTTTACCTTTTGATTTTTTATTCTTCCTTCATGCTTCCATGGTTTCATCTTCTTCTTTCTCCCTTTCTTTCTTTCTTTTTCTTTCCTTCTCTCTCTTTTTCTTTCTTTTCTTTTTGCTGATTTCGTTGTAGAAAAAATGGAGGTGGGAGGAAGTATAATTATTGCTATCTTTTTATTTCCCTCTTTTTCTTCCTATCCCCCTCTTTTCTCCTTCTTTATCTTTCTTTTGAACATGGGCTACAGGAGTATCAAATGAAGAGAAGGCTGATAATTGCCTTAGTAGGATAATAAGTTATCCAACACCTTCACCCCACACTTGCCTAACATTTGAAAATTCACCAATCATAAAAGACTTTGTTGAATGAATTATGAAAAGTTTGGAGCATATAGAAAATCATCATTTCTTCCATAATTATTTCCCCCACCATTTCCCACTTACTCTCTTTCTTCTCTATTATCAACATTTCATTAATTAACTTTCCCCTTTTATTAGCTCATTTATCCAATTAATTGTTCATTTGACCATTTATCAATTTGACATTTTACAGTTTTAGAATAATAACCATAAATTAAATTAGACTTTTATTTCATAAAAGTTGGGGTCTTACAATCTCCCCTCCTTATGAAATTTCGCCGTCGAAATTTACGTACCTGGTAGTTCGAAGAGATAAGGATTTCAAATTCTAGCTCCCAGGCTACTTCCTCTGTCTCATGGTTCATCCATTGCTCATTTCCAATATTTCAGATATCATTCTAGAATATAGCTTTAAAACAAGGGTTAATTGTCATGCCACATATTATCCCTATATTTTGATTGACCAATTAAATAACAAATAAACTTAGGTAGGTCATACTAGCGAAGAAATTATCCGTCTCTCCCCTCTTAGTTCTAGTCTCACATCTCAGCCAGTGATTATATCCCTAAGCTTTGATACCAACTGTGACGCCCCCAAAATAGGTAGTATCGCCACCCATCTTGGGTCGCCAGGAAATACACTACTGAAAGCTTCATTTATACAATTTTCGTAAAATACGACGACACATATACTGTGAGTTTCAATACAAATATTGTAACGTATATAATACGATAATATTCATATTCAAATTATTACAATGCCAGCTAAAGTACAACAACAAATATTTCAAGTCCCCAAAGGAACACGAGAAGATTTCAGTCCTCCTCATTCTAATGGAGTGCATTTTGGACGCTTCCAAATTTGTATTTGCCTCACCCTATTATTGTTCACCAAAATTAAATATTAAATGATGTATAAAATATGTCACACACATTTTAAGTTCTCATTACAATTATTATGCCACACCGTTTCATAATTTGATTAGGATTGTGACTAATTCGCAACACCACTTTATACCCATGTTCTCTTTGCTAGTCACAGCTACACTTTTATTACTTGAAAGGGGTGATGAAGTAAAAGGGTGTGCACAAATAGCCCAGTAAAAAATATCATGACTTAAGATAATTAAATTATCAAAACAATTCAGATATTTAGAACATATGGTAGAAGATAAAAGTTTTCAGCCATAATAGCAACGGAATCAACAATCTATTAGAAGAGTCAAGTAGAACATAATGTCTACTATCTCCTCTAGATTAAAATCCATCGTTAATATTTCATTCCTATAATACTCATCAATAGTTCTTTGTTATACCCAAGATAAAGAGAACTCTCATCACCTGTCTTCACCTGAACCACCACAGATTATAATTAGATCACAATTCATATTTATAATCAGGTAAATCAACAGTCCATCTTTGCAATACAAGCCTAAGACATACAATTGTAAAATCAATAACCAATAAAGACTCCATCTTTGCACTACTGGGCCAAAGATATACAATCAGTAAAACTAATAACCAATACCATCTTTTGCACTTTCTGAGCCAAAGATATACAACTGTAAAACAAATAACCAACAGTCCATCTTTGTACTATAGGCCAAAGATATACAACTGTAAAACCAATAACCAACAGTCCATCTTTGCACTACAGGCCAAAGATATACAACTGTAAAACAAATAACCAATAGTCCATCTTTGTACTACAGGCCAAAGATATACAACTGTAAAACGAATAACGCTGAGACTCAGCTTAATAGTATCACGACCACGAATTATCCATGCACTACGGGCCAAGGATATTTGTGTTTTCACCAACGGTCATGATTATACCGAATAATCCCTGGTCATAATCATATCGATTAACTGTTCATCTTTGCACGTAAGCCAAAGAGGATTTTTATCACATCATTTGTAACATTACGGTCATGATTATATAGAATAATCTCTGGTCATAATCATACCAAGTCCATCTATGCACTACTGGCCATGGATGACTTTCAACACAATATAAGCATGAGAATGATGACAATGATATATATAATGAATAAACATAAATAATCAGAATAATAAGATAACATAGATCTTAGTGATTTTTAACTTAATTATCCAGAGTCCAAATTGATAACATAATAATAGATGAAACATAAACTATTAAGGATATTCTAATCCTTTCAGGACTTTTCACCATTTAATGATAAACTGAGTAAACGAATAATAATATATTATCATAATATGGAGTATAAAAGAAAATGATATTCTTTCTACCATAAAAACGAGGCTCTTACCACAATAATGACCTCCCTTACCTTAACATGTGACTTGATTCTGCTTTCTGTGAAATTGATCAACTTAAACAATGCTTGCATTCCTTATCTACACTTGGAATAACCTTCCACTCAACAGAAATACTCACAATATTATAATCACAATATTGTAGTAAAAGAATTCTATATTTTTAGTGTAGTGATGGTGTGTGTTTAGTTGCTCAACCGGGCAACCTATTTATACTGAAAATTGAGGAAACAATTAACACACACGCTTTGACAAAATAACCAAATGAGCTATATAATAATGATAGTGAAATTTATGGTCCCATAGAGAAAATTAAACCAACTTATACACGTTTTAAAAATAATTGAGTTATGCTCCAGACTACTTTAGAAAAAGTAGAGTGTCGGCAAGTCCTGCCAAACTTACTTTTGTAAAAAGAAAATAATTGAACAACATCTGTATATCATATTTATCTAATTCATCATTGATTAATGTTAAATATCATTATATTTAATAATGTTCATGTTTTACAACTTAGAACAACATCCTTTATGGTCGAAAATATTACACGTTGCATACGTGCATGCCCGACGTCCTCCGATTGCCTCTGAATGCACATCAGTCCCTAAAATAGCCATTTTAGGCCTTGATACCGACCTCAAATCTCAAAACATAAAGAATGAACATTTTAGGTCTACTCGTTATCTTTCCGAATCATCATGAATCACCTCAATCGGAGTTTGTATAGAAACGTTATGCCCAATTTACTAAAGGACGTCCGGACAGATTTTGGCTTAACACTTGACCAACGCCTAGGTGCCCAACTTTGGCCTTGGGCAAGCGTCTAGGCAGCCAAGAACAGAATCTAAGCGCCAAGACTAGCGCCTAGGCGCTCGACCCTCGACACTTAACTCCAATTTTCCAGATTTTGCATCTTTTGATGCACATACTTCAAATTTTCATAACTTCTTCATCCGTTATCGGAATTAGTCTATTTTCGAGGCTATGGAAAGATTGTAACATGCTCTACAAAACACCCATGATTTCATAATTTTTCAGATTCATTAATTATTCTGAAATTTTGCTCAAAAGTCCCCCAAGACTAAGTTTTTCATCGTTTAACATGTTTTACGAAAACTTTCACCACTACTTCGATTTAAATCATTTTTAGTATGTTCAAATTGGAATATTTCCATAACTTCTTAATCTATAGATCATCCTCCTCGGATATTACACATAAATCAACTATCAATACTTTTACAAGTTTGATTTAAGTCCTCAAAATAACTTTTATTCATCCTCAAACACATGCCTAACTTTTTGATCTTAAATTCTATTATGACATGGATTAAACATAAAATCTTTATCATATACTTCCTTAGTACTTTGGATCCATCATGATCCCCTATAACCCAACTTTCAACAAATCAAACTCTTAGAAAAAGTAAAGAGATGAAAAGTTTTGGTTTTACCTTTTGATTTCTTATTCTTCCTTCATGCTTCAATGGTTTCATCTTCTTCTTTCTTTCTTTCTCTTTCCTTCTCTCTCTTTTTCTTTCTTTTCTTTCTACTGATTTCGTTGTAGGAAAAATGGAGGTGGGAGGAAGTATAATTATTGCTCTCTTTTCCTTTCCCTCTTATCCTTCCTATCCCACTCTTTTCTCCTTCTTTTTCTTTCTTTTGAACATGGGCTATGGGAGTATCAAATGAAGAGAAGGCTGATAATTGCCTTAGTAGGCTAATAAGTTAGCCAACACCTTCACCCCACACTTGCCTAACATTTGAAAATTCACCAATCATAAAAGACTTTGTTGAATGAATTATGAAAATTTTGGATCATATAGAAAATCAGCATTTCTTCCATAATTATTTTCCCCACCATTTCCCACTTACTCTCTTTCTTCTCTATTATCAACATTTCATTAATTCACTTTCCCCTTTTATTAGCTCATTTATCCGATTAATTGTTCATTTGACCATTTATCAATTTGACATTTTACATTTTTAGAATAATAACTAGGGGTGAGCATGGTGCGGTTTGGTGTGGTTTGAAGTCCAAAGCACACTCAAACCGCTTAGGTGCGGTTTAAAAAATTTAAAACCGCACACGAAACCACTTGTGATTGATGCGGTGCGATTTTAAAGTGTGCAGTGCGGTTTTAATTGGTGCGGTTTCGGTTCCAAAACCAATTGAAACAACAAAAAAATCTAAGTCTTCAATAAAATTTAACATAGAACTTACATCGGGCAATTAACTTAGTGACAAAGTCGGCAATAGGAATTATATCAAGCATAGAACCAAAGTTCCTTCTGCCAAACATGTCAAATATTTCACCATCAAATCATAAAACAGTGAGACACATAAAATAGTTTTAGTTTATAATAAAAGAATGATGTTTTAAAACTAAAACATTCGCTGTATAAAACAACGGAGACCATATATTCGATAACAAGCAAGAAGGTTTATCTAGTTCCCCAAAAATTAACAGTACATACTGGAGATAGAATGAAATTATATGTTATATATTGCAGGGAGGACTTATAGAATATAATCCTAACAATACCTAATTTGAAAAATAATCTATATATTAGACTATTACTATTATAGTATTGACCTTAACCAATGCATCAAGTGCTCGAACCAACGAATTTGGCCCCTCAGCTATAAGCCCCTCCAATAATGCATCAAACAAATTCAAAATTTCAAAACCCAATTGCTTAATTTTTTGACTCTATAACCTCTAACAATCTTCTTTTAATTGGTGAAAAAAATGACAATGTAAGACTGGGGTTTTCTCTGAACGTGTTCAAATGAAAAGTAAGTTTAGAATTTACTAGAGATGATAATACACATACACACACACATGGTGCGGTTTCGGTTTTATGCGTTCAATTTTGGCTAGTAACTAAACCGAAACCGTAAATTTTGTTATTCAACCCACCTAAAACCATTACATACGGAATCGTTAGTGCGGTTTTAATTGAGTCTGATTGATTCGTCAGTGTTTTTGGTGCGATTTCGATTCCAATTTGATTACTTGCTCAGCCCTAATAATAACCATAAATTAAATTAGACTTTTATTTCATAAAAATCAAGGTCTTACATATAGGACCATAGAATGCTTTTAGAATTTATGGGATAAGGTTGTAATAATGTGTACAATTATAAATATACATCATCCCTATAAGCTTTACACATTTTAGTCTTTACACATCCCGAATAACATTTTCATTGCCCAAACTTTACACATTCTAATCAGACTTTATTTTTAACATAGACATGGTTCAGTAACAAGCAAGTTATGAAATTATGAAAATAGATTCGGAAGGCAGCAACAACGCGTGATAAATTAGGGTCTTGATGAAGAGAATGAAATTTTAAAAGGGACATGTTTTGAAGTTTGATTCGTCCTTTCTTAAAATGCAACTACGTCGTATTATCAAATTTAAAATTGATTTAATATGTATTCCACTTAAAATTTGAAGACAATTAAATGTTTCAAACTATTTCAATAGTAATTTTTGACTAAATTTAATTAATAACCAATGAAATTTGAAGACAATTAAATATTTTAAATTATTTCAATAGTAATTTTTGAATAAATTTAATTAATAACCAATGAAATTTAAACGTGACAAATTTTATTTGATTTAAGGTCTTTGTTTGTTTACATCGATTGCTTTCTTAATGGATTTCCGCTTCTTATTCATTTAAGAGGCATGATCTTTTGTTTGTTTATTTTTTGTTACCTCTTAATGTCTCTTAATCAAGAAGATGTAAAATGAAATCTTAATAATTAAGAGGTATCTCTTAATGAAATTTTTTGATAATTTTTTTATATAAATATATTCAACAATATTATGCACTCATTTTTATTAAATTAAATATTTAAAATTATTAAATAAAATTTTACTCTTTAAAATAGTAAAATAGTGTCATTAAGTGACAACTTACTTTTTAGTTATCAAATTATTTTTTAAATTCAGACCTCATTACCATTCAAATAATCTAATTTATTAAGACATCATAATCATTTAGATCTTAATTCCCAAATTTATCAAACACAAGTTTAGAGTTAGAATTTGTTTAAAGCTAGACCAGGGACATTACGCGCTTTCTTTAACAAACTTCTTTGACATTTTTAATTCAAGTTTCAACGTTAGACAAACATTCCAAGACTCTCTTTTTTCGCTAATTCATTCCAAGACTTTTGTGTCACTCCCTAAGTTAGGTCTCATCTTTAATTTAAAATTGTGATTTTGGCTCCTATATATTAATTATAAGGCATTCAAGCAATATCATTTTTTTAAGAAAACATATACTTAATTTTTTTTTAAAAACCTGCCGTACAAGTATTGGAGCTAAAGATAAATTTATAAGATCAAGATTATAAAAATATAAAAGTATAATTTCTATTCTTATATGGTCAAAAAAACTAAATTAATAATACCTGCATTTCAAATTATAAGATCCAGATTAAATTTTAAAAAGTCAATTTCAAATATTTTTAAACAAATAATTGACATGAATTCATTTAATTTATACCAATATGATTATGAATATCATAAACCATCTAAAAAATATTACTCATCCGTCCCTTAATATAAGTCGTTTTAGAGAAATATTTTTGTCTCTTAATATTTATCGTTTGAGAATTTCTAGTAAACATTAATCGCTGAGTTTTCAATATTACCACAAGTATTAAATATAACTTTGGTTCTCTTACTATTTTTTGTTCAATAAATGATATCACTCTATTTTTCCAATACAAGTACAATATAGACAATTGATATTATATTTAATTAATGTTATACAATCATTTCCTTAATACTTGTGCACAATTCTAATTAAAACGACTTATTATTTTTAAAACTTAAATGAATCATGTCAATTTTAAAATATTTTAAATTTATGTTTAGAAAGACAGTAGATATTGTTGAAGTAAAAATGTTGCTGACAAAGCAATAGGTGTCGCTAAAAATTTTTACTGTCGTTAAAATAATTGTAAAAGTTTAGCTAAATGTGTATTTACTCTTACAGCATAATTTCATTGAATTTTAAAAAGTCAATATTAATTTTATAATTTAGAAAGGAAATATTATACTCCATTTTAAATTTTAATAAGGCGTACATAATCTTGAACCATGAGACTCAAATTTGGCATAATAGGCTAGCTAGCGATGTGGTCAACGCAAAAGAACAATGATGCCCCTCTAACCACTTTCATGGAAATTGCATCTCCCGACAAAGGGTTAAATATTGCTGATTTGTTTAATTGATTATATATATATATATATATATAAAAGAAAGAGAAAGGGGAAGAAGATTGAAACTCATTCTACAATTATGGCCTCCTCTTTCATGAGAAATACTTCAATCTTATTGGTCTTCTTTTTTTGCATCTTCATCATGCATTTAACTTTTGTTAATGCAGCAGGTTTGTGCTCTAAAGTTAATGTACTTTTTAAAGTTATTATAATTATTATTATCATCTTATTTTTTTGAAACACATTAGTATTAGTATTAGTATTAATATCTCATTTTGCTATATATGATAGAAATTAATTAAATAATGACTTGACTTGTGCAACTTTGGATTTATTGATTATTTTTTTTTGGCAAAGTTCATCATTTTGATTATTTATTTTGTATTTTGTATTTTGTATTTTGTATTTTTATTTTGGCTAATTAATGTGGCAAAGTTCATCATTCTGATTATTTATTTGTTTATTATTTTTATAATATTTTTGTGGACAGATAGAAATGGGAAGATGTTCATATTGAGAAAACAGAAACGCAGTCCTCCTCCTCCACCATTCTCAGGTCAACCTCTCCATTGGAAGTCCCCACCGCCGCCATTTCGTCCACCACCTCCACCTCCAGCAAAAGCTCCATCAGGTCCCTAAAATTAACTAGTTTAGCTAGTTTATGCTTCGTTTACGACAGATATCATGTATTATTTTTGATTGTAACCATATATAAGGGTGAATAATAATTTTATTTTGATAGGCAGGCAAATACCCTTGTCTTAATTCTTGTGAAAGCTTTCCATTTTCCATTGTAACTTTTTAGCTTTTGAGTTTTTATTTTCCATTCTAACTTTTAAAATATTTCAAATTGATTTTAAAAATCGATAATAATCTTACTCTTTCCGTCTCCTGAAAGATGATAATTTATTTTATTATTATATAAACCTTCAAATATAGTAAATAATTATGTCTAGAATTTATTAATAATGTTTTAATAAATCTATACCTACATCGCAATATGTAAATACAAAAATAAGTGCACATATTGATGATGATATATCCAAAAATGTGAATGAATGTGCTCCAAAAACTTAAATTGAAGTAATTTTTGATAAAAATAATGTTGTAATTAACAATATTACAATATTGTATAATAGAAAGGGTTGCCGTGAAAATAGGTGATAGGTGGAGGTGGAGGTGGAGGGTGGAGGGTGGAGGGAGGGTCTTGGGAAGAGAGAGTATGGAAGAACGTGGAGAAAAAATGTTTTTAAAAAATTGGGAGATAATAGTTAGGGACAAAATTATAACATTATTTATTTTAAAATGTTATTTTAAGTAATATAAAATATTTAATTTTCTTATTCTTTTTATCCTCCGAATCTTCCCACCTTTTTAAGAGACAAGTTTTAAGTCAAAAATAAAATTAACTTTACCTCTAAATCTCTTCTATCATTTTTAAAAACTCACAAACATAAAATTTAGAAAATTTAAATTAGTTTTCTTTTTTTAATCTCCTAAAAATAAACTTGCAAACAAGGTGTAATGTGAACGAAACGGAAACAAAGGAGAGGAATTTGGCTACCGAATTATTGTTTCGGTCTTTCAACAAATGCGCCAAACTATTCTGTCATCTAAAGTTGACTCTAGAGTTTTAATTCAATAATATAAGGACAGATGTTGAAAACCTATACTATAAAGTGATATTAATTGTGATCTATATTAATAGATTGAATAAGATTGTGTTTATCATTATATTACATATTTAATTTAAAAAATTATGCTAATACTTATTCATATAATCAGGGGCGGATCCAGCTTGAAAGTTCAGTGAGTTCAAATTCAAAAGAAAAATTCATTAAGAATAAAAAGTTAATAAAAATAAATTACAAAATTAAATTATTCTCAAATATTGTTTACAATAACATTTTTCGAGATTTTATTGCTTGAAATTATTGCATGATAGCCTCATTTTTAATAGTTAAAAAAATATCACGCTCAATATATGATACTAAAAAGTAATTCATCCATTCAACTCTAATTTAGTTACGGAGTTCATTCTTCACGATATTAATGACTTAAAATGTCCTTTCAACAACAACGGGCAAAAATAGAGCTAAATTCAACAACAAATAGACTTGGGGATACATATCATCCTTTTTTTAACCAATATTTGAGTCAATTCACCAATTCCTTTTATATTTCGAAAAATTGGGATCGTTTTTTTATATCCACAATATAATTTTGAAGTTGACCATCAAAGTGCCAAAAGTTTCATATCATTAAATATTTTAAAAACTAATTCAACATTAAACCAAAATCAATATACAATATAAATAGTCAAGTGTAATTAGCACCAATAATAAACAATCTCAATTAAACCACTAACAAGTAACATTACAAAATAAATTACAAAATTTAAAGAAAGTAAAAATAGAATAGAAGACATACTTGAACTTGAAGAACTTTTATTTGATAGAGTTCTCTTCATTGTTGGAGTGTTGCTTTAAGAAGCAAAAATTCCTAATTTTATAAAAGTACAAAAAAAAAGAATCTATAAACAATTACAAAAATTTCTAAAATAATTATTAAATTTATAAAATTAATAGCTAAATTTAAAATTAAAATTAAAATATACACGTTACTCTGTTGCTCCCTCCTTTTGTTGAAAAGTAAAGTACACGTCCAATTGATTTAGACAATTAGACATGGTCTTTTATAGTGTAGCAGTGATGTAGCGGAGCTTTGAAGTATAAAAGTTTTATCAATTTTTTTTTACTAAAAGACAATTTGCACCCCAAATTTTACACCCTTGTTGACTTTTGCATCCCAAATCGAAAAAGGTGTCTAAGTACACCCAAAACTTCATTATACATAACAAAACGCACACTTTCTTCACTTAATCGGTCAAAAATGACCGACTAAGGCTGTAACACACAAGTTTGAGTGCAAATTGTCTTTTAGTCTTAAAAATTGGCAAAAATAATTAATTTTAAATAAAATAAAATATTTTTTAAACAATTAATTTTAAATAAAATAATTAGTTTTAAAAATAAAAATAAAATAATTTTAAAATAAAATAATTAAAATAATAATATTAAAATAAATATTTGGAATTAATGATTAATAATTAATCATTAACTTGTAAAATGATTATTTTATTTTTATTTTAAAATTAATTATTAATCATTAGGTTAAAAAATCATTAACTTTGTAAAAAATTATTTTTGCCACATAAAAAATTACATTTTTGTTTTAAAAATAAAATATTGTAAAAACAAAGTTTTTTAAAATAGTTTTTTTTAAAATGTAATTTTATTTTACAAGTTAAAAAATATTCTATTTTTGTTTTTAAAAACAGATTTTTTTAAAACAAAATAAAATTTATTTTTAAAAGCAAAAATGAAATTTTTAAAAAGCAATTTTGTAAAAAGCAGAATTTTTTAAAAACAAAATTTATTTTGTTTTTAAAAAAAAACAAAAATTTTAAAAACAGAATTTTGTTTTTACTAAATTCTATTTTACAAAATCTTGTTTTTTAAAAATTTTGTTTTTAACTTGTAAAAAATTCTGTTTTTTACAAAATTATGTTTTTAAAAATTTTGTTTTTGTTTTAAAAATTTTGTTTAAAAAAAATCATTTTTTACAAAATTACGTATTTGAAAAATTCTATTTTTACAAAATTTTGTTTTAAAAAACAAAAATGTAATTTTTTTTTATGTGGAAAAAATGATTTTTTATAAGTTAATGATTTTTTAACAAGAATGATTAATAATTAATTTTAAAATAATAATAAAATAATCATTTTACAAGTTAATGATTAATTATTAATCATTAATTCCAAATATTTATTTTAATTTTATTATTTTAATTATTTTATTTTAAAATTAATTATTTTATTTTTATTTTTAAAACTAATTATTTTATTTAAAATTATTTATTTTATTTTAAATTAATTATTTTTGCCGATTTTTAAGACTAAAATATAATTTGCACCTTAAACTTATGTGGTTAAGTGAAGAAAGTTTGCGTTTTGTTACGTATAATGAAGATTGGGGTGTACTTAGACACCTTTTTCGATTTGGGGTGCAAAAGTAAATAGACTGTAAAATTTGGGGTGTAAATTGTCTTTTAGTCTTTTTTTTAAGTTAATCCCATTGACTTCAGAAATTTCAATGGGGGCATGTGCCCCCTTTGCCCTTAACCTGTGTCCCCCCCTAGGGTTGACGCCATCTTCTACAAGTTTGTGGATAATAATGTTAGATATTCTTTTGGTGAGAAGGGTCAAAAATGCCCCTGATTTTTATTGCGATGTCTACCGAACATTCTATACTTTTTTTTATCCAAAAATACCCTTAACGTTACATTTTTGGGTCGATCGTGCCCCTGCCGTTAATAAATCTTCCAACTTAGACTAACAGATGTTAATGTGGGCGACACGGGCAATAATATTTAAGCGTGTACAAAAATTCATTAAGACAAATAATTAAAAATCCATTTTTATTAATTATTTATTTTTATTTTTTTTAAAACAAAATAAATAATTAATAAAAAAAATTAAATATTTATATTTAATTTATTAACAACAAATAGGTCACAAAAATTCATTAACAACAAATAACAAAAATTCGTCCAATTGAATTAATTAATACAAATAGCCCTAAATTAATTAATACAAAAATTGTAGTTCCTCTTGATGAATTCCTAGTCTGCAAAATCCTAACACCACCAACCAACACTCCGCCACCGTCGACCCACCAACAACCCCCACTCCGCTACTGTGAAAATAAAAGATGAGAATGGGGCGGGTGTAAACCATTCCGCCACCGTTGACCCACCACAACACCACCAACCTCCACTCTGCCAACGTCAACCCGAACCATCGAAGGCTCGAAGCACAACCAATAATGTAAGACCCCAACTTATTATAAATAAAATCAAATTTTCTCTATTTATTATTTTGAAATAGTAAGGGTTGATTTGATTAATGTGGTTAGTTATGGGTAAAATGCGCAAATATTTTAAATAAGAAAGTGGCTATAAAATATTCATTGTTGTTGGGGATTATTCGTTTGGTCGTGGAATATTCTTACTGTCGGGGAATATTAAATGCGATGGCGATGGCGACCTTATTGTATGGGCCCCAAAACGAAAAAGCGATTAGATGAAGGAAAACGAAAAATATAAGTTGGTTATAAATAACTGGCGTAGTTATTCACAGATTATCTTGTTAGAATACCCGGTGGTTAAAACACAGTAGCACACGGTATTACACCAATTATTGATTCTTACGTAAGAAGAGACTACTCAATAATTATTACGATGAATTCTTGTTTAATATTTTATTTTATTGATTGATAATTACTACGTTGATATTTTATATTATTGTTGTTTCAATAATTGTCACTACACGATATTTTCATTATCGGATCAATAATTCATATTATTTGAATAACATTATTAGATAACATTATTGGCAATGTCTAGAAATTTACATCTAAGGAGAGGTTTGGTCACCTAATTGCTACCATGATAAGGAGAAATCCTTATTAGAAAGCCTCTTTCACGTGAACTGTTTGGTTGTCGATCTTGTGATTACGTAATATTATTTATGAATAATTAATTATTTATTATTATGATAAAGAAAATATTCATTTTATGTGGATATAGATGGAGAAAATTTTTAATGTGACAATTGTTGAAAATTGTTATTTTATCTTTTCCTATAAAATAATTCATTTAAAAATATTATTATATTAATATAATAGTGGTGATATTTTTACAATGAATGTGGAATATATGAGTATATGAGGAGGAAGAGTATTTTTGTTACATTAAATAATTAACACATGTTTTGTGTGTCGGTGGACCCCATTTCTTGACTGAAATTTGATTATAGCCTGTAAAATCGTTCGTTTGTGGATTTCGGTCAATTTCTGTTTGGAATTTGGAAAAACTTTCTTATGCAAAGTTGTAGAGAATGAAATTTCCTATGGAAAGATATGGGTTTCGAATTTTTCTGACAAATGGGCTATTTATTATGAATTATTGAAGTTCTGGATTAATTAATTATTATTTTTTTGAAATTTTAAATTAATTAATTGAGAAAAACATTTTTTATGTTTTGGCACATGGTGGCTGATGTTTTGGGCCAAATAAGTGGGCATAGGAAATTTGAGAAAATTATATTATTAGTTTATTAAATTTTTTGCTTTGGTGTTCTAAGCATTTTCCTATAAATAGGGTGCTTAGGTTAGAATTGAAAATCACACCGAAACTCAAGTTTTTCTCTATTTCTCTCTATATATTATCGCGTATATTTGTGAGTATTTTGATACTTTGAGTGTTGTTATCACATCTGAGTTTCTTGACTACTATATCTAGTATTCCGGTAAGAAATCTTGTCTTTCCGAGGTAAGGGATGTTATTTTTTAAAATGATATTGTTTCTTCTAATATCATTATCTTGGGATTATTGGTAAGATTTTTCTTATGAAATTCTTGTCTTTTAGTGTCGGGGTTACTATTCACGTATACGATACTATTCACGTATACATCATTATTCAGGAATACGACACTATTCACAGAAAAATTAAATTTTTCGTTTTTTGTCAAAAATATCTATTATGGATACTAGCTTTGATTGTATCCATGTTTTGATCATTCTTGAATTTTGCTTCATTATGATTATTTATGAGTTATTTAAACTCGAATTGATTGAAGTACGAATCCTTAATATTTATTCTTTTGTTTCACTAGATTCGTTTTCTTTAAAATATTTTTCATCATCCTCAGTCCTAAATGATGGTATTATTGAATATCTTTGGCACTGTAGTAAAAGATGGTTGATTTTCCTATGAATATCTTTGGCCCGTAGTGCAAAAGATGTAGTGTGTTGAGATGAACATGATTAGTGATGAATATCTTTGGCTGTAGTGCAAAGATGAATATTTGATTCAAGATGAATATTGATTGATGTTACATGGATAAATAATGATGATGAACTTTTAAAATTCATAGATTATAGTAGATTTCATTCTCTACGTAACTCATCTATGAATTATTATTTCCGCTGAGAATATTGATCTGAAACTTATTGTCAATTGTATTTTATCAGATTTTTCCCTGTTAAAGACTAACGATAATTTGTTCTATATTATCTTAGTCATAATATTCTTTACTGGGCTAGTTGAGCTCACCCTTTTTCTTTTTGTTCCATTTTTCTTCTCAGGAGGCGAGAATGTAGCGAGTACGAGTCGGGGTATGGAATGATAGTTTTAGAGAGTTGTTTAGTAGTCCTCACCATTTTTGTAAAATAATGTATCAATAATTGTGATGAAGATTTATTTGAGTGTTGATATTGTCTAGATGACAATATTTGTATTTAAACTCACAGTTTAAGTGTTGTCGTATTTTGCACGACAATTGTATTAATAAAGTTGTAGTTGTTTCTGTACCATGTTATTGATGACTCAAAATGGGTGATGTATACCTATTTTGGGGGTGTCACAGTTGGTATCAGAGCTTAGGGATATGATCTCTGGCGGAGATCGGGGAATAGAACTAGGAGGGGAGAGACAAGTAAATCCTTCGCTAGTGTGTCCAACCTAAGCTTATTTGTTAGTTGGTCAATATATAGGGATATTGTGTGATATGTTGATTTCCTTAATTAACCCTTGTTTTATGACAGTATTTGAGAATGTCGAATCGAGAATGTTAATGAGTGGAGTAAATGAGACCATGAAGACGCCTCAGTACTCACTAACGAGGAAAAGCGCAACACAGTGGAAATGTTCCTCCGTAAACAACACCACTTTGGCGAGATGATGAGCGACGGGATGTTTAGAAGCTTTTTGCAGTTCATACAAAATCGAGACGAGGAGACTCGTGTTCAAAACACGGTGGAAATGATAACAACGCATACGGTTTGTCATAGCCAAGCGATTCAAAGAGTTGGGACCACGAATGCAGGGAAAAGCGGATCCGATTAAAGCGTAAGCGTGGGTCAAACAAATTACCAAGATATTCGATGTCTTGGGATACACGGAGGAGCAGAAGGTGCCATTCATCACCTTTATGTTTCGTAATGAGGCAAATTACTGGTGGGAGTCTGTGAAGCATACCCTTCCAGCCGCACTTAGCATGTCTTGGGAAACGTTTCAGAAACTGTTCAATGACAAGTACTTTCCTGAAAGTATTCTTCATATGAAGGAGGTAGAGTTTATTAGACTGGAACAAAACAACATGACGGTGTCCCAGTACGAGGCAAAGTTTGCAGAGTTATCCAGGTTTGCACCTCATTTGGTGGAGAATGAGGAACGTATGACGCGGATGTTTCTGAGAGGTTTGAAACCCGGCATACGTCAATATCTCATTTCTCATAAATTTTCTCTTTATTCGGATGTTGTCGGCGGGGCTCAATTATTAGAGCGAGATAACGCGAGCACGTTCAACCGAGGGACCACAACCAGGATCATCTTGGAGATAGCGATCAACAAAATAACGATAACCGGCGGAGAAAGAAAAAAGACGGACAAAATGGTAACCACTGGTGGTAATCATGGTCATGAGAGTAGAAGAAGCAAGTCGGGAGGAGATTTTAAAAAGAGGAGATTCAACAATGATAATGCAAAGACGTCAGTACCAGTAGCAACCGGTTCTAAGGAGGAGAAGCGACCACCGGTCAGTATACTACAAATGCGGAAAAGGGGGACATATTCAAAGCGCCCACAAGCAGTTCAAGGTATGTTATAATTATGGAAAGGAAGGACATATCGCTTGAGATTGTACGGTAGCAAAACCAAGTCCAGCGAGGATAGTGACTCAAAAGGCTGTCCCAGAAAAGTCAAAGTCAACGGTTCCTGGAAGAGCGTTTGTCGTGACTGGTTAAAAATGTGAGGAACCCAAACGAGGTGATCACGGGTAAGCTAATCATTAATTCTTGCAAAATTTATACCTTACTTGATACCGGTGCTACCCATTCATTTATCTCTCCTACTTGTGCTCAACGTTTAAACTTGACTCCGGAGAAATTAGACTTTGATTTATCTGTGGAAACTCCGTTAGGAGAAACTTTCATTACATCCACTGTTTATAAATCTTGTTTGATTCAAGTTGGCACCATCACCTTACTTGTTGACCTTATCTCTCTAAAGATACTTTCTTTTGATGTGATTTTGGGATTGATTGGTTAACTACTCATCGTGCCAAAATTGATTGTTTTTCGTAAGGTTGTTAGTTTTCATATTCCTAACCAACCCGTTATGCTGAATTCAAGCAACTAAGCCACTAAAATCAATCATTTGTCATATCAAGTCATAAAGCTATTCGTTTATTGAAAAGCGGATGTCAAGCTTTCTTAGCCCATGTTATGGATTTGAATAAAGACACGTCGATTTAAATAATATTCCGTTGTTATTGATTTTCCGACGTATTTCTGAAGAACTTCCCGGTCTACCCCGAAACATGAAGTTGAATTCTTTATTGATCTCGAACACAGTACAAAGCCCATTTCTAAAACCCCATATCGAATGGCTCTATTGAACTTGAGAGTTAAAGGTCCAACTACGGGAGTTGTTGGACATCGGTTTTATTCGATCTAGTACATCTCCTTGGGGTGCTCCTATTTTATTAAAGAAAGAAGAAAGCGCGGGAGTATGCGACTTTGTATTGACTATCGAAAATTGAACCATATCACCATCAAGAATAGGTATCCTCTACCTCAAATTGATGACCTATTTGACCCGATTGCAAGAAGCACAATTCTTTCTCAAAGATCGATCTTCGTTTTGGATATCATCGGTGAAGATTAGGCGAGGATATTCCAAAGCGCCTTCGAACTTCGAGACGAGCATTATGAATTCTTTGTCATGTCTTTTGGATTGACTAAGGCTCCTGCGGCTTTAATGGATATGATGAATCGGATATTCAAGGAATATTTGGATCAGTTCGTTGTTATCTTTATTGATGACATCCTCATATATTCCAAAAGCCGTGAAGATCATGAGCACCATTTGAAATTTGGTACTCAAAGGCTTCGTGAAAACAAGCTTTTGCTAAGTTGAAGAAATGCGAGTTACGGCTTGAGGAAGTAGCATTCCTTGGGCGGTGGTGTCAAAACATGAAATATCATTGAACCAAGCGAAGATTGAAGCAATCAAAGTTAGGGAGCAAGAAAGTTGGTAGCTGAAGTACGTAGTTTTCTGGGCTTAGCTGGTTATTATCGGAGATTTGTGGAAGGATTTTCTTGAATCGCTACTCCGTTAACTCAGCTGACTAGGAAAGATACAAAATTTGTATGGAGCGAGGAATGCGAAAAGAGTTTCCAAGAGCTTAAAAGAAGACTCATTTCGGCACCTATTTTAACAATACCATCTGGTTCGGATGGATTTGTTATCTGATGATGCTTTGGGCAAAGGTTAGGATGTGTTCTCATGCAGCGTGGGAAAGCCATAGCCTATGCCTCGCGACAACTTAAAAGAGTATGAGAGGAATTATCCTACTCATGATCTAGAGTTGTCGATGATCGTTTTTTCAGCGCTTAAAGATCTGGAGGCACTATCTATATGGGGAGAAGGTGGAGATATATTAGGACCATAAAAGCCTCAAATATTTCTTAACCCAAAAGGAACTCAACATGCGGCAACGGCGTTGGCTGAAAGTTGTTAAAGATTATGACCACACTATTCAATACCATCCTGGAAAAGCAAACGTGGTAGCTAACGCGTTGAGTAGAAGATCATATGCAGGAACGAGTGCGATGATGTTAAGTATATGCATAGAGACAACTTTAATAGAAAAAGTTAAGGATGCTCAAGCCACCGACCCGGAGCTGATGTGTATGAAGAAGAAAGTACAAGAAGGTGTTATTCAGGAAGTGAGAATCGATGAAGAAGGAATACTTAGAGTCCACTCCAGACTTTGTGTTCCTAACGACTTTGATTTGAAGTACAAGATCATGAACGGAGGCACATAATACACCGTTTGCAATCCATCCTGGAAGTACCAAAATGTATCGTGATCTTGACATACATTTTGGTGGAACAAAATTAAAGAGAGATTGCAAAGTTTATCTCGAGGTGTTTAACTTGTCAACGTGTAAAGGCGGAGCATCAAGTGCCTAAGGGTCCATTGCAACTACTTGAGATTCCGAAATGGAAGTGGGAACATATTACCATGGATTTTGTTACGGGTCTTCCCACGGTTTCTCAAGGCATAAATGCTATTTTGGTGATTGATGATAGATTAACCAAGTCTGCTCATTTCTTGCCGATACGGGAGACTTATTCCCTTGAACGTCTTGCTCGTATGTATGTGGATGAGATTGTGAGGTTGCATGGCATGCCAGTATCCATAGTTTCGGATCGTGACCCAAGATTCACTTTAAGATTTTGGGTTAGCTTGCAAAAAGCTATGGAGCGCAGATTACGATTGATTCGGCATACCATCCTCAAAGCGAGCGGACAATCGAGAGAGGACTATTCAAACTCTTGAAGATCTATTAAGACTTTGTGTCCTAGATTTCAAAGGGAGTTGGGATAAGTATTTACCATTGGTGGAATTCTCCTACAACTGACAACAGTTATCAAGCAAGTATAGGTGTGGCTCCATTTGAAGCATTATATGGACGTAAGTGTCGCTTCTCAATATGTTGGGATGAGGTGGGTGAAGAAACATTGTTAGAACAGAGTTGAAGTACGTATGACTACGGAAAAGATCCAAATGATTCGACAACGCATACAAATGGCTCAAGATCGACAAAAGAGTTATACGGATCTTCATCGAAAGGACGTAGAATTTAGTATTGGGGATCATGTATTATTGCGTTTAGCTCCATGGAAGGAAGTAACAAGATTCGGGAAGAGAGGAAAGCTCAATCCACGATTTATTGGTCCATTTCAGATTCTTGACCGAGTAGGAAATGTAGCCTATAGACTCGCGTTACCTCCAAGTATGTCTCGTGTTCATAATGTGTTTCACATATCTGTGCTTTGTAAATATGTGAAAGACCCGAACCACGTTATTGAATTAGAACCGGACGAGATAGCCGAAGACTTAACGTACGAAGAGGTACCTGTCAAGATTTTGGATAGAAAAGAGCATGTCCTATGCACAAAGGTCATACCACAAGTTAAAGTTTTGTCGAGGAACCATGCTATTGAGGAAATGACCTGGGAGTTGGAAACGAAAATGAAAGCGAGGTATCCTCACCTTTTGAAATCTACTAGAATGCGTCACGTCAATTTCGAGGATGAAATTTCATAAGGATGGGAGGTTGTAAGACCCCAACTTATTATAAATAAAATCAAATTTTCTCTATTTATTATTTTGAAATAGTAAGGGTTGATTTGATTAATGTGGTTAGTTATGGGTAAAAAATGCATAAATATTTTAAATAAGCAAGTGGCTATAAAATATTCATTGTTGTTGGGGATTATTCGTTTGATCGTGGAATATTCTTCTTGTCGGGGAATATTAAATGCGACGGTCTTGACCTTAATGTGGGCCCCATGCTTAAAAGCGATTGGATGAAGAAAAGCGACAAATATAAGTTGGTTATAAATAGCTGGCGTAATTATTACAGATTTATCTTGTTAGAATACCCGATTGGTTAAAAACACGTATAGCTGCGTATTGCACCAATTATTGATTCTTACGTAGTAAGAAGAGACTACTCAATAATTGTTACGATGAATTCTTATTTAATATTTTATTTTATTGATTGATAATTACTACATTGATATTTTATATTATTGTTGTTTTGATAATTGTCACTACTGATATTTTCATTATCGGATCAATAATTCATATTATTTGAATAATATTATTAGATAACATTATTGGCAATGTCTAGAAAGTTCTGTCTAAGGAGAGGTTTGGTCACCTAATTGCGCGCCAGTAAGGAGAAATCCTTATTGGAAAGCCCCCTCTTCTCTGAGGAAGCTGTTTGGTTGTCGATCTTGTGATTACGTAATATTATTTATGAATAATTAATTATTTATTATTATGATAAAGAAAATATTCATTTTATGTGGATATAGATGGAGAAAATTTTTAATGTGACAATTGTTGAAAAATTGTTATTTTATCTTTTCCGATAAAATAATTCATTTAAAAATATTATTATATTAATATAATAGTGGTGAAATTTTTACAATGAATGTGGGATATGAGTATATGAGGAGGAAGAGTATTTTGTTGCATTAAATGATTAACACATGTTTTTGTGTGTGATGTGGACCCCATTTCTTGGTTGAAATTTGATTATAGCTTTGTAAAATCGCTTCGTTTGTGGATTGTGGTCAATTTCTGTTTGGAATTTGGAAAAACTTTCTTATGCAAAGTTGTAGAGAATGAAATTTCCTATGGAAAGATATGAGTTTTGAATTTTTCTACGACAAAAGGGCTATTTATTATGAATTATTGAAGTTACGGATTAATTAATTATTATTTTTTGAAGTTTTAAATTAATTAATTGAGAAAAACATTTTTATGTTTTGGTACATGGTGGTGATGTTTTGGGCCAAATAAGTGGGCGTAGGAAATTTGAGAAAATTATATTATTAATTTATTAAATTTTCTGCTTTGGTGTTCTAAGCATTTTCCTATAAATAGGGTTCTTAGGTTAGAATTGAAAATCACACCAGAAACTCAAGTTTTCTCTCTATTTCTCTCTCTATATTATCGAGCGTATTCTTGTGAATATTTTGATACTTTGAGTGTTGTTATACGGTCTGAAGTTCCTTGAGACTATATCCGATATTCGGTCGGAAATCTTGTCTTTCCAAGGTAAGGGATGTTATTTTTTAAAATGATATTATTTCTTCTAATATCATTATGCCGGATTATTGGTAAGATTTTTCTTGTGAAATTCTTGTCTTTTAGTGTCGGGATTACTACTCACGTATACAATATTATTCACGTATACAACACTATTCACGAATATGGCACTATTCACAGAAAAATTAAATTTTCTTTTTTTGTCGAAAATATCTATTATGGATACTAGCTTTGATTGTATCCATGTTTTGATCATTCTTGAATTTTGCTTTATTATGATTATTTATGAGGTATTTTTAAACTCGAATTGATTAAAGTACGAATCCTTAATATTTATTCTTTTGTTTCACTAGATTCGTTTTCTTTAAAATATTTTTCATCATCCTCAGTCCTAAATGATGGTATTATTGAATATCGTTGGCCTGTAGTGCAAAGATGGTTGATTTTCCTATGAATATCTTTTTGGCAGTAGTCAAAGATGTACGGTGTTGAGATGAACATGACCGGTCGATGAATATCTTTGGCACGTAGTCTAAAGATGAATATTTGATTCAAGATGAATATTGGTTGATGTTACATGGATAAATAATGATGATGAACTTTTAAAATTCATAGATTATAGTAGATTTCATTCTCTATGTAACTCATCTATGAATTATTATTTTCGCTGCGAATATTGATCTGAAACTTATTGTCTATTGTATTTTATCAGATTTTTTCCTGTTGAAGACTAACGATAATTTGTTCTATATTATCTTAGTCATAATATTCTTTACTGGGCTAGTTGAGCTCACCCTTTTCCTTTTTGTTCCATTTTTTTTCTCAGGAGGCGAGAATGTAGCGAGTACGAGTCGGGGTATGGAATGATGGTTCTAGAGAGTTATTTAGTAGTCCTCACCATTTTTGTAAAATAATGTATCAATAATTGTGATGAGGATTTATTTGAGTGTTGATATTGTTTAGATGACAATATTTGTATTTAAACTCACAGTTTAAGTGTTGTCGTATTTTCACGACAATTGTATTAATAAAGTTGTAGTTGTTTCTGTACCATGTTATTGATGACTCAAAATGGGTGATGTATACCTATTTTGGGGGCGTCACAAATAATCTGAAATCAAAAAATTTTGAGTACACCAGAAATCTAGATCTAGATTTAGAAAATTTTTTATTTTTGAAAAATAAATTTATACCTTCAAAATCAGATCTGGATATTTTTAAAATTTTGAGTACACCAGAAATCTAGATCTGGCTGCTGCTCCTCCTTTTGTTGTTGCTCTCTCAAACCCTCATGACTCGTTCTTCTCTCAAACCCTAACCCGAACATCATCATCATAATTTTCGTATTCGTAATCATCATCAAAAGGTTTGTTGGGAACGATGAGAGAGGAAATGTTGGTCGGAAAAAGTGGGTAGAGAGTTGGTTGGGAGGCGTGGTGGTGCAAAAGTTTGGTCGACCGAAGAGAGAAAAAGTGATTACTGTTTGACGATGGGAGGGGATTGGGAATCAAATGGGAATTTTGGTTGTTGCTTTTGGGGATGGGGATTAGGAGAAAGAGAAGGAGATCGAGATAGAATTATCACCGGAAGAAATGGATGTATAATTTTAGATTTGATTTGGGTTTGTTGCTTTTGGGTTTCTAGATTTGTGAGAGAAATAGAATTTGAAGAGATAAAATTTGGGTTGTTGCTTTTGGTTTCTAGATTTGATGGAGAGATAGAATTTGGAGAGATTTAAGCCTTAATTCATTTATTATTTTAGTAGCAATATGTTTTATATTTATTATTTTTATACACATCGGATGATACAGTAGCATTTTTATTTTAATTATTTGACACGTCCATAAAATATGTCCAATTATCAACCCGTTTGTCTATTTGGAATGTCTCAGTGGCGGGGGCAAAATTGACCCAAAAAGAGTAACGTTAAAGCTATTTTGGGCAAAAAAAAAAAAAGGTATAGGGTGCTCGGTGAACATCGGGGTAAAAGTCATGGGCATTTTGAACCTTCTCCTATTCTTTTGACATTACTTCTCCTAGTCTCGAAATCAAAATCACATTTTAAAATGGTTGAATGACACTTATGTCCTTTCAAGTTGTCACTCACTTTTAAAATCGTCTCTAAAGTTCATTTTTAAGTCAATTAGATCCTTAAAGTGATATTTTTGTTGATTTTCGTTTTTTACGGGTTGTGGTAACTTGACTCATTTTACCAAATTTTGTCACTTTGACCAATTTTACCCAACCCATTTAATTAAGCGGCAAATACTTCTTTAACGTTATTATATGCATTCTTAATGTGGCGCCCCAAAATAGGTCCATTACACTGACCCATTACGAGTCGCCAAATACATGGTACGAAAACAACTATAACTTCATTATTACAATTGTCGTACAAAATACGACAACACATACTGTGAGTTTAAATACAAATATTGTCTTCTAGACAATGTCTACACCCAAATAAAGTCCTCATTACAATTATTGATACACTATTTTATAGAATAGTGAGGACTACTAAAACAACTATCTTGAACCATCACTCCACACCCCGACTAGTTCCCGCTATATTCCCGCCTCCTGAGAAGAAAAATGGAACAAAAAGGAAAAGGGTGAGCTCAACTAGCCCAGTAAAGAATATTATTGTAAGACCCCAACTTATTATTAATGAAATTTAATTTTCTCTATTTATTATTTTGAAATAGTAAGGGTTGATTTGATTAATGTGGATAGTTAGGGGTAAAATACGCAAATATTTCAAAATAAGCAAGTGGTTATAAAATATTCATTGTTGTCGGGAATATTCGTTTGGTCGTGGAATATTAAATGCTTGTCGGGAATATTAAATGCGGCCAGTAGCGACCAATACCATGTGGGCCCCATAACGGAAAGCGATTGGATGAAGAAAATGACAAATATAAGTTGTTTAAAAATAGCGGTGTAGTTATTGTTAATTATCTTGTTAAAATACTCTAAATTGGTTAAAACACAGTAGCACACGGTATTGCACCAATTATTGATTCTTACGAAGGCACTACTCAATAATGGTTACAGTAATTACTGTTCAGTATTTTATTGATTTAATAATTCTTTGCGTTGATATTTTATATTGTTGTTGTTTCAATAATTGTCATTACACAAGTATTTTCATTATCGAGCAATAATTCATATTATCCGAATAATATTATTAGATAACATTATTGGCAATGTCTAGAAAGTTACATCTACAGGAGAGGTTTGGTCACCTAATTGCTTGCGCCCAATAAGGAGAAATTCTTATTGGAAAGCCCCCTGCTCACGGGAGGCTATGCGGTTGTCGATATTGTGATTTTGTAATATTATTTGTGAATAATTAATTATTGATTCATATGATAAGGAAAATATTGATTTTATGTGGATATAGATGAGAAAAATTTTTATGTGACAATTGTTGAAAATTGAAATTTTATCTTTTTACGATAAAATAATTCATTTAAATATATTATTATATTTTAATAATATAATAATGGTGATATTTTTACAACGAATGTGGGATATATGAGTATACGAGGAGGAAGAGTATTTTGTTGCTATAAATATTTAAAACATGTTAAACATGTAAATTGGACCCCATTTATTGACTAAAATTTGATTATAGCACGTAAAATCGTGGTTTGTGGATTTTGGCCAATTTTTGTTTGGAATTGGAAAAACTTTCTTCTAAAGTTGTAGAGAATTGAATTTCCTATAAAAACTCTCAAGATTTGAATTTTCGATAAAAAGACTATTTATTATGAATTATTGAAGTTTGAAGTTCGAAATAATTAATTTTTGGGAGTTTTAGTTAATTATTTTGAGAAAAACGTTTTTTGCAACTAAGTTGGCCTCACATGTGATTCAAATGGGCTGAGATCAGTTGTCTAAAGGTGGGCTAAAGAAAATGTGAAAAATATATTAATATTATATTCAATTTTTCTACTTTTTGGTGTTCTAAGCATTTTTCTATAAATAAGGTGCTTAGGTTAGAATGAAAAAACACACTTAAAGCCGAAGTTTCTCTCTATTTATCTCTCGATATATTGAGCGTATTCTTGTGAGTATACTTTGAGTATTGTTAGGCGGTGCAAGTTCCCTTTATTTATATACGGTATTCAACTAGAAGTCTTAATCTTTCGAGGTAAGGGATGTTATTTTCTTCTCAAATGATATTATTTCTTGATATCATTATCTTTGAAATGTTGGTTGGAACTTTTTATCAAATTTGGAACTTTTTTCATGTCGGAGGTTCTTATTCACGAGATTCTTATTCATGAGTTCTTATTCACGAGTTACTATTCACGAAGTCTTATTATTGAAGCGTGAAGATGTTTTTTTTGGGAAATTTCTATCTTTTGGTGTGAGATTCTTATTCACGTATCACGGCCTTTATTCACGATATCTGACACTATTCATAGAAAAATAAAATTTCTTCTTTTGTCCAAAATATCTATTCGGATACTAGCTTTGATTGTATCCATGTTTTGATCATTCTTGAATTTTACACCACTATGATTATTTTGAGGTATTTTGAACATGGATAAAACAAAGTACGAATCCTTAATCCTTAATCCTTGTCATTTTGTTTCCTTTGGATTCGTTTCTTTAAAAATATTTTTCATCATCTTGAGTCTTAAATGATGATATTATGGAATATGTTTGGCACATAGTCAAAAGATGAATGATTTACGAAGAATATCTTTCGTCAGTAGTAGTAAAGATGAACAGGTGTTTAGATGAACATGACCAATGATGAATATCTTTGGCACAGTAGTGCAAAGATGAATATTTGATTTCGAGATGTATATTGATTGATGTTACTGGGGATAAAAGATGAGCGATGAACTTTAAAATTCATACATAGAAGATAGTAGATAGAACTTTCACGAGAAAATCATCATGCTTCGTGAATAGTACTTTCGTGAATAGTAACTTCATGAATAGTAACTTCGTGAATAGTAACTCATGAATAGTAACTCGTGAATAGTAACTCATGAATAGTAACTCATGAATAGTAACTCTAACATAAAAGATCGAATTTCACGGGAAAAATCTTACCAATATTTTGGCATAATGATATTGAAAAATAATATCATTTATAAAAAATAACATCCTTGCCTCGAAAAGCAAGTACTTGACTAGAAATCTTTGGATATAGTCTTTGAAAAGGAACTTGCATAGTATAGCAATACTCAAAGTATCAAAATATTCACAAGAATAAACCGATAATATATAGAGAAGTAAGAGAGAAAACTTGGTTTAAGTGTGATTTTAATTCTAACCTAAGCACCTATTTATAGAAAAATGTTTAGAACACCAAAAGCAGAAAATTGAATATAATAATATATTTATAACCAAATTTTCCTTAGCCCACCACATCAAAAACATATTTATCACACAAAAATGAAAAACATGTTTAAAATAATTTTTGTTACAAAATCAATTCAGACTCAATAATCCGGAACTTCAATAATTCATAATAAATAGCCCTTTATCAGAAAAATTCGAACCTTATGCCCTTTCTATAGGAAATTCCATTCTCTACAACTTTGCAGAAGAAAGTTTTTCCAAATTGCAAATAGAAATTGACCGAAATCCATAAACAGACGATTTTACAGGCTATAATCAATTTTCAGTCAAAAATAGGGTCCACCAACATGTTTAACATGTGTTAAACATTTATAGTAAAAAAAATATTCTTCCTCCTCATTTATTCATATATCACACATTCATTATAAAAATATCACCATTATTATATCAAAATATAATAATATATTTAAATGAATTGTTTTATCAGAAAAGATAAAATATCAATTTTTCAACAATTGTCACATTAAAAATTTCTCCATCTATATCCACATAAAATGAATATTTTCTTTATCATAATAATCTATAATTAATTATTCATAAATAATATTCTGAGAATCACAATAATGACAAGTGGTAGTTCTGAGGAAGAGGGGATTTCAATAAGAATTTTTCCTTCTTTGGCATGATTAGGTGACCAAACCTCTCCTTAGATGAACTTTCTAGACATTGCCAATAATATTATCTAATAATATTATTCCAATAATATTAATTATTGATCTAAAAATGAAAAATCTTGTGTAGTGACAATTATTAAAACAACGATAATATCAGCGTAGCAATTATTAAATCAATAAAATAAAATATTGAACAATAATTGCATGTAACAATTATTGAGTAGTGCTTTCTTACGTAAGAATCAATAATTGATCTTTGTGGCGCCCCCAAAATTAGGTATCGTCACCCATCTTGGGTCGCCACTTACATGGTACATAAATTCAAATCTGACTTACTAATATAAGCGTCAGGTATGCAATACGACATAAAGCGTGAGTTTGAATACAAATATTGTCTACTAGATATTATACAAACTCAAAAGGAGTCCTCATTACAACTATTATCACACTATATTTCACGAATAGTGAGGACTACTAATGCTATCCTCTCGGACCATTACTCCGTTCCCAGACTCGTCCCTACTATGTTCTCATTTCACAAGAGAACGGTGAAAGAAAGGGTGAGCTCAACTAGCCCGAAGAAATATTATGACTAAGATAATGCGTAGAATAAATTATCATTAGCCTTCAATGATGTTAAAGCGATAAAATACAATAGAACAACCAGTTTAAACTGCGCGGAATATGCAATCCATTAAAAAGTCAAGTAGAGAATAAAGTCTACTATCTTTTAGGTTTTAAAAGGTTTTCATCAATTTTTATCATTTGAGACTCGACAATAAATAAACCACCACATCTAATCATCCACTGTACCTACGGTCGAGGATTTTCATCAAATTATCAATGGTCATGACTATACCGAATCACCCCTGGTCATAATCATACCAAAACTATCCATCATCGCATTACAGCCACATCGAGGACTTTTGTCACATCATTTATATCAAGTCGTGATTATACTAGAATGATCCACGGTCATAATCATACTAAGTTCATCTATACGTAAGCCAAAGATAACATAATATAACATGAGGATGATGACAATGACATAGTAATTCAATAAAACAAGTTCAAGAATTATTTAATCCATGAATTATTAACGTCAAATTATCAACATGATCTTTGTTTTAGTAGAGTAAAATTCAAGAATGATCGGAAGAATATTTCCATGAAAGATCTTTGGATGAAGCATGAATATCAAGGATATTCTACTAATTTCATGGAGTATAGAAGTCAAAGTTTTAACCAATTTGGGTATAATAAAGAATGGAATAGCAAAAGAAATCACCGTGCATGCGGACTTGTGCATGAGACAAGTTATTCAATGAGAATAATAATAACGGAACGGTCGGTGAAATTCACAAGCGGGATGTTCCAACAGAATAATAAAGATGGAACGGATCCGGTGTGTAAAACACACGAGATAGGATATTCCAACGAGAATGATAAAGAGCGGAACCGGTCGGTGTAAAACACCACAGCACGGGATGTTCCAGCGTAGAATAATAAAAAGGCGGAACCAGTTAGGTGTAAAACACATGACGAGGATGTTCCAATGAATAATAGAAGAATGTCACCAAGTATAGGGTAAGCCGCGTATACAAAGGTTATTCTAATGAGAATAATAAGCGATGGAATAACATAAGGATTTCACCAAGTATAGGGTATCTGGCGTATCGAGGTTATGTATAGGGTATGCCACTTTTACGGAGGTTATTCCAATGAATAATAGTGAATGGAATAATGAAGTTCTCTTCAAGAAGAAAGAATAACACCCACTTACAGTAAAAGAACTGAATATAGAAGTAGTGAAGTAGCGAATACTCTTCTTCTTTCTATAACTTTCTCTCTATAAACCTCTCTATAATTTTCTCTCTAGAGTTTCAATGAATTGCGTAAGAAAATAATGAAGGAATGAGCTTCTATTTATAGGAAAATGGAATGCATAGTAACTAATCCATGAGCGGTCCAGATTGATTTACTTTAATCGACGATCCATATTTAAAGAAAAATCTTTTAAATAAAATATAATATATTCTATTTATATAAAAACATTTTACTATGCAAACACTATGCAATACTATGCAAAACAACTATGCAAAATACTATGCAACACTATGCATAATAAAATATAATATATTCTATTTATAGAATAACTTTAATAAAGTATTCTATTTTATATAAAAGATGTTTACATTTTATTACGTTAATAATACTGAATAAAACAAAAGCGTCATTATCATTATAATAATTCATATTATTAATCGTAACAATAATGGAATCAAACCGAGTGACTTCTCACATAGGCATCGATAATCAATACCGTGTGCTTCTTATCATGCGACCCACACGTATTATTGTACTTTTACTACCTGAAAGTAGTTCAACAAAGATATCAGCGGTAAAACTTTAGTTATTTTAATAAAATATTTTTTTAGTTTTCTCGATCAAGCCAATAATTACATTGTGGGGTCCACCAATGATGAGTAGTTATGCGAATATTCCCCGCTAAACCGAATATTCTGAACCAATCGAATATAATATAACCACTTGCATACTTTGCAAAATTTATAAATACTACCCACAACTATAATATTATCTCAAATTCACACCATAATATTAAAAATTATTTAAATCAAAATTTAAATCTTTATTGATAAAATCTGGGTCTCACAATCTCCCCTCCTTATGGAATTTAGCCCTCGAAATTAGGGTTACGTACTGGTATGATAAAGAGATGAAGATACCTTGAATACCTTTATCATTGAAAACATTAAATTCATTTTGCAATCCTAATCAAAGATATTCATTAACAATTCATCTTTTGCCTTCTGAAGCCAAAGATATACAACTCAGTAAAACCAATAATCTTTGAAACTCGACTTAATAGTATCACGACCACGAATTATCCATGCACTTCTTGGCCAAGGATATTCGTGTTTTCAATCTGACGTGATTATACCGAATAATCCGTGGTCATAATCATACCAAGTCTATCAATGCACTACTGACAAAGATGACTTTTACCACATCCATGAATTAATATTTCATTTTGAGACTCATTTCAATAATTAATCCACATCATCGAATTATCCACGCACTACGGGCCGAGGATATTCATTTAGTATCACGACCACGAATTATCCATACTACTACCCGAAGATAATCGTGTATTCATTAATATCACGACCACAAATTATCCATACACTCTGACTAAAGATAATCGTAGTGTATTCATTAGTATCACGACCACAAATTATCCATGCACTACTACCAAAGATAATTGTGTATTCATTAATATCACGACCACAAATTATCCATGCACTACGGCAAAGATAATTGTGTATTCATTAAGTATCACGACCACAAATTATCCATGCACTACTACCAAAGATAATTGTGTATTCATTAATATCACGACCACAAATTATCCATACACTACTGAAAGATAATTGTGTATTCATTATATCACGACCACAAATTATCCATGCACTACTACCGAAGATAATTGTGTTTTCAATTACGGTTATGATTATACCGAACAATCCACAGTCATAATCATACCAAGTCCATCTATGCACTACTGAGCCACGAGATGACTTTCAACATAATATAAGCATGAGGATTGTGGCGACCCCAAAATAGGTCCATTCCATCCAACCCATTACGAGTCGCCAAATACATGGTACGAAACAACTACAACTTTATTATCACAACAATAAAGCTGTGAGTTTAAATACAAATATTATCTTCTAGACAATATTTATACTCAAATAAATCCTCATCACATTTATTGATACATTATTTTACAATAATGGTGAGGACTACTAAACAACTCTCTCTAGAACCTTCATTCCATACCCCCGACTAGTACTCATTACATTCTCGCCTCCGAGAAGAAAAATGGAACAACAAGGAAAAGGGTGAGCTCAACTAGCCCGATAAAGAATGTTGTGACTAAGATAATATACAACAAATTATCGTTAGTCTCCAACGGGGAAAAATCGATAGAATACAATAGACAACAAGTTTGAGATCAATATTCGTAATGGAAATAATAATTCATAGAAGAGTTACGTGAGAATGAAATCTACTATAATCTATGAATTTAATAGTCCATCATCAATATTTTATCCACCGTAACATCAATCAATATTCATCTCAAATCAAATATTCATCTTTGCACTACTGTGCCAAAGATATTCATCAATCCATTATATTCATCTCAACACACATTCATCTTTGCACTAAAGGCCAAAGATATTCATCGATCGGTCATGTTCATTTAAACACCTTTCATCTTTACACTACAGCCAAAGATATTCATCGATCGGTCGTGTTCATTTAAACACGCTCATCTTTACTGGGCCAAAGATATTCTTGAAATCATTCATCTTTGCACTACTGGGCAAAGATATTCAATAATATCATCATTTAAGACCGAGGATGATGAAAAATATTTTAAAGAGCGAATCCGGTGAAATAAAATGACAAGGATTAAGGATTAAGGATTAGACTTACTTTGTTTTATCCATGTCCAACAATACCTCAAAAATAATCATAGTGGTGTAAAATTCAAGAATGATCAAAACATGGATACAATCGAGTTAGTATCGAGAATAGATGTTTTGGACGAAAAGAAAAATTTTCATTTTTTGGTGAATAGTTAAGTATCACGTGAATAGTCAGATATCGTGAATAGTCTTATATATCGTGAATAGTAACTCAGACACCAAAAGATAGAAATTCCACAAAAAAACATTTTCACGCTTTCATGAATAGTACTCGTGAATAGTAACTCGTGAATAGTAACTCATGAATAGTAACTTCGTGAATAGTAACTCATGAATAGTAACCCGACATGAAAAAGTTCCAAATTTGATAAAAAGTTCCAACTAATATTTCAAAGATAATGATATTGAAGAAATAATATCATTCGAGAAGAAAATAACATCCCTTACCTCGAAAGAATCGATTGCCGGAAGGAAAGGTGGAAGTGATCTTTGAATGAAAACAAACAACTCTCAAAGTATCTAAATACTCACAAAATACGCTCAATAATATAGAGAGAGAAAGAGAAAACTTTGTTTCGGTGTGATTTTCAATTCTAACTTAGCCCTCTATTTATAGGAAAATGTTAGCCTAATAGAAGCGGACTTGACAAGCTACGATGGCTTTACTCACTACTATTGCCACCCACCACATTTGAAATAAAATTCAGCACATTTTTTCACCAACCACAAGTGGGGCCCACTCAATTCTAGAATTTTCCACCAAAATCATTTATAACCTAATTTCCGAATCAGCCACCTCTTAAAATTCATAACAAATCATTCGTTCATTTTCAACGGTTCAAAATTTGTGGACATATACTCAACTTATATATGTATAACATATCCAAAAATTACAACGATCCAACGGTCGGATTAAATATTATAACTCACACAATAAAGCTGTAATAACACCGATTTGATCTTTTAATACCTCCAATCCGACAAAATACAAATAAAACATCTCAGCATTAATTCCTTCATTAATAACCACATAAATAAATTCATCATTTATATTCACATAAAATAAATATTTTCTTATCATATGAATCAATAATTAATTATTCACAAATAATATTACTGAATCACATTTATAACAACCAGTACGTTCCCGGAAAGAGGGGCTTTCAATAAGGATCTCTCCTTCTCGTAGCTTAATTAGGTGACCAAACCTCTCCTTAGGCAGAACTTTCTAGACATTGCCAATAATGTTATCTAATAATATTATTCAAATAATATGAATTATTGATCCGATAATGGGAAATTTGTGCGTTGACAATTATTCAAACAATGATAATATAAAATACCAACGCATGACAATTATTGAATCAATAAACTATTGAGCGATAACTCACGTAATAATTATTGAGTAGTGCCTTCTTACGTAAGGATCAATAATTCAACAAATCTTGTGTAATACCGTGTCTTCTTTGTGCAACCACGGCAGACATTGTATTTTAAACCAAGGGTATTCCAACGATCTTACGGTAATAACTACGCATAGTTATTTTTAACCAACTTATATTTGTCGTTTTCTTCATCCACGCTTTCCGTTATGGGCTCACACATTGGTGCTTGTGCCGTCATACGAATATTCCCACAAATGATCTGAATATTCCCACGACCAAACGAATATTCTCGACAAAATGAATATTTTATAACCACTTGCTTATTTTTGAAATATTTGCGTATTTAACCCTTAACTATCCACATTAATCAAATCAACCCTTACTATTTCAAGATAATAAATAAAGGAAATTCCTTTTTATTTAAAAAAATTTTGAGGTCTTACAAGGATAATGATATAAAGAATCAATCAAATGAGATAAAGGATAAATATTAAACATTTATAATATAATTTATCCGGGATTCAAGAATATCCCATGTTATCAATCACTTAATAATCTCATAATCTAATAACATTAATATTATAATAATATTTTAATCACTTCTTAAATTTATAAACAATTTATCTCAATTGTTTACGCTTTACCATATAATGCATTTAATCATTTCAAAATGTCATACTCATAAAATATCATCACCAATTATCAAATCTCTCAAAAAATATGCATATACTTTATATAAGATTCTCTAGCCATAAAATCCTATTTTCAACTTTGTTACTTCACATAACATATTTAACTCATATGTTAAGTAACTAAACTATTTTCATGAAAATACCAAATCAGTCCCAAAAATATTTCTTTTAAGGATTTAGCATAATATAGTCCCATGATGAAAATATATTTTTCTCGAATTTTTAAAATTCATTTACTATTTTCAAAAATCAATTTCTAATTAATTCCTTAAGAAATTAGCTACCTCAAGTTTAACTCCAAAAATTCCCAAATCTTGGCAGGATCTTACACATGTTAACGTGAGCTTCTAGTTTAAATTTCATGGTCATCTGAGTTATAGAACTCCGGTTATAGCATTTTTACATCGAAAAAAACCTAAATATTGAAATAGTCATAACTTGCTCATTTTAAGTCGAGAATGAGCTCATTTTTTGGACAGGAGGTACTTTTATACCATATACTTTCATGTCCCAAAAACCCAGAATTTTTCTCATAATTTAAGTGGCGAAACAGTCCCTTAAAGTTTCTGGGCGAGTAGCATTTTTGAAATTTACAGCTTTGGCCTCCTTTGCTAAAAATCAGTCCACACAAAAATCCACAACACCTTTTCCAGTAATTCCACTTGGATTAGTTAGGTAACTCGTAGATCTAACTCTAGGACTTGACCACATTCAAAAATTCAAAATATAATAAGAGATATGGTCAATTGAATTTCATGTTACGTTTTTCACCAAAATCGATTTTCAACTCTTTGTGATTTCTAAGAAACTTTCATGTTTTTACATACTAACCAACATAACTCATCATAAAACTTACTAATACCACGAATACCCATGATTTTCATTATTCCAATGCTTTTATTATGACTTTCATCATAAACCACGTAAACTGTTCATTTTAGTTGAAGAAATATTTGAGGGTTTAAGAAATGGGTTTTGTACTGGGGTCAATACAAAATTCGATTTCACGCTCTAAGTAGGCTAAGAAGTCTTCAAGAATACGCCAGGAAATTTATTAATAATAGAAATATCATTCAATACTGTGACTCTTATCCAAGACTTGGATAGTACGTCACATTGATACCAACTGTGACTTCTATCCCTAACCTAGATAGTACCTCACAATGATACCTATAACCTTGCCATCTTCATTCACGATGTCGCCTACAGAAAGTCTGGCTTCGGTGCATTCCACACAAGGAAGTCAACAATGAAAGGTTCGGGGCTCTTTACTTATGGCTTGATATAACAGTGATTAACTTTAGGGTTTGGTTACTTTGAATTCGTATAACAGGTTGGTTAGGAATATGAAAGCTAACAACCTTACAAAAAGAATAATAAGTAGTTAATCAATCGTTTTCAAAAATTACCTCAAAGGCAAGAATTTTTAAAGATATAAGATCGTGAAAGTGTTTATTTGAAACAACAAAATTAATAAACAGTGGAGGTAACGAAGGTTTCTCCTAACGAAGTTTCAATAGATAAATCAAAGTTTAATTTTTTTTTCGGAGTCAAATTTAAACATTGAACACAACTAGGTAGAATAAAAGAGTGGGTAGAACTTGTATTGAATAAAGTATAGACTTACATAATAATTAATTTACCCGTAATAACCCGTTCGGTTTCTCGATTAAACGCTCTCGCTTAAATTACCGAGTTTGACTTAACTATAGGGTACATTCCACCCTTAAGTGCTTCTTCACATTCCTGATCCATGATTTGAATCATTATTCTCCGATCCATATCGAATTCGGGTTGACCGCTATGCACAGGGTAATTCTGAATTCGATGTTGGGTTCTCCCAATTGCTGTCCAAAAAGCAAAGTCCATTTCATCTATTTTGGCTTTATTGGATCGGACGTCTTTTTCTACACTATCAACGCGTTGTGCAGCTTTTACCCATGCATCGTCTATTCTCCTTCGTTCAGTTGTTTCTTCTTTCAGCTGATCTTTGATTTTTAAATTCTCAGATTCCAACTTTAATATCTTACACCCTGCCAAAGCGTGATTTTGTTCGAGCATCACATATCGGGTAACCCAATTTTGAATTGTTGTAGATCCTTTGTTCCACAACCGTTTATCGTTCTTCAACCCGTTCTTCAGCTCACGAACACGATTTTGTAATTCTAAGTTTTGATCATAAATTTCTTCTAACCAATTCTCCTCGGGTTCCTCTTCTTCTCTTCTTCCTCACTTTCACCTGCTACCCGCAACTAGCTCAAAGAGTGCAACAATTAGTTCTTCATTCACTACGTGGATATCTCTAATTTGTTCCTCAAATCGACCTTTGCATTAACCTGATTAGTGATTAAAGGTGTCACAACGGTCACATTCACTCCATTGTGAATATTTTCAGCTGCCATTTCCAAACACTGCCACAACACAAGGGTTAATTAATATATCAAATATTATCCCCTATACTCGTGACCAATTAAATACCAAATAAACTTAGGTAGGTCATCTTAGCGAAGGAATTTCCGTCTCTCCCCTCCTAGTTCTTATCTTACATCTTAGCGAGGATCATATCCTAAGCTCGATACCAAGCTGTGGCGCCCCAAAATTAGGTATCGTCACCCATCTTGGGTCGCCACTTACATGGTACATAAATTCAAATACAACTTACTAATATAAGCGTAGGTATGCAATCTGAAATAAGCGTGAGTTTGAATACAAATATTGTCTACTAGATATTATACAAACTCAAAAAGAGTCCTCATTACAACTATTATCACATTATTTCACGAGAATAGTGAGGACTACTAATGCTATCCCTCGGACCATTACTCCGTTCCCGACTCATCCCGGCTATGTTCTCATTTCTGAAGAGAATAAGTGAAAGAAAGGTGAGCTCAACTAGCCCAAGAATGAAATATTATGACTAAGATAATGCGAATAAATTATCATTAGCCTTCAAATGATGTTAAACCGATAAAATACAATAGACAACCGGTTTAACTGCGACGGAATATGCAATCCATTAAAAGAGTCAAGTAGAGAATAAAGTCTACTATCTTTTAGGTTTTAAAAGGTTTTCATCAATTTTTATTTGAGACTCGACAATAAATAAACCACCACATCTAATCAACCCTGTACCACGGCCAAGGATTTTCATCAAATTATCAATGGTCATGACTATCTTTGAATCACCCCTGGTCATAATCATACAAAAACTATCCATCACCGCATTACACACGAGCCTTTTGAGGACTTTTTTTGTCACATCATTTATATCAAGTCGTGATTATACCGAATGATCCTCGGTCATAATCATACTAAGTTCATCTATGCACGTAAGCCAAAAGATAACATAATATAACATGAGGATGATGACAATGACATAGTAATTCAATAAAACAAGTTCAAGAATTAATTAATCCATGAATTATTAACGTCCAAATTGTCGACACATAATCTTGTTTCATAGAGTAAAATTCAAGAATGATCGAGAAGAATATTTCCATGAAAGATCTTTGGATGAAACGCAAATATCAAGGATATTCTACTAATTTCATGGAGTATAGAAGTCAAAGTTTTAACCATTTGGGTATAATAAAGAATGGAATAACAAAAGAAATCACCGTGCATGCGGTGCATGATGACCGAGTTATTCAACAGAATAATAATAACGGAACCGGTCGGGTGAAATTCACCAAGCGATGGATGTTCCAACGAGAATAATAAAGATGGAACCGGATCCGGTGTAAAACACATGATAGGATATTCAGCGAGAATGATAAAGAGCGGAACCGAAGTCCGGGTGTAAAACACACGACATGAGGATGTTCCAATGAATAATAATAAAGGCGGAACCGGTGGGTGTAAAACACATGACGAGGATGTTCCAACGAGAATAATAGAAGAATGTCACCAAGTATAGGGTAAACCCGCGTATACATGAGTTATTCAGCGAGAATAATAAGCAATGGAATAACATAAGGATTTCACCAAGTATAGGGTATCTGGCGTATCACAAGGTTATGTATAGGGTATGCCACTTTTACGAGTTATTCCAACGTAATAATAATAGTGAATGGAATAATGTAAGTTCTCTTCAAGAAAGAATAACACCCACTAGTAAAAGAACCTGAATATAGAAGTAGTGAAGTAGCGAGAATACTCTTCTTCTTTCTATAACTTTCTCTCTATAGCTTCTCTATAATTTCTCTCTAGAGTTTCAATGAATTCGTAAGAAAATAATGAAGGAATGAGCTTATTTATAGGAAAATGGAATGCGTAGTAACTAATCCATGAGCGGTCCAGATTGATTTACTTTAATCTGACGGTCCATATTTAAAGAAAATCTTTTAAATAAAATATAATATATTCTATTTATATAAAACATTTTACTATGCAAACATTTATGCAATACTATGCAAAACACTATGCAAAAATACTATGCAACACTATGCATAATAAAATATAATATATTCTATTTATAGAATAACTTTAATAAAGTATTCTATTTTATATATAAAAGATGTTTCGTTTTATTACGTTAATAATACGAATAAAACAAAGCGTCATTATCATTATAATAATTCATATTATTAATAAACAATAATGGAATCAAACCGAGTGACTTCTCACATAGGCATCGATAATCAATACCGCAAGTGTCTTCTTACGCAACCACACGTATTCTTGTACTTTTACTACGAAAGTAGTTCAGCAAGATTATCAGCGGTAAAACTTCCGCCGTTATTTTAATAAAATATTTTTGTCGTTTTCTCAATCCCGACAATAATTACATTGTGGGGTCCACTAATGATTGAGTAGTTATGCGAATATTCCTGCTAAACCGAATATTCCCCACCAATCGAATATAATATAACCACTTGCATACTTTGCAAAATTTATAAATACTACCCACAACTATAATATTATCTCAAATTCACACCATAATATTAAAATTATTTTCGTCAAAATTTAAATCTTTATTGATAAAATGCGGGGTCTCACGGATGCAATACTGAGTAATCTTCTTGTGGAACAATAGCGTATTCTTTGTGTTTTAACCACTTGGGTATTCCAACGATGATACTTGGTAATAACTACGCAATATTTATAAACACCTTATACTTGTCGTTTTCTTCATCCAATCGCTTTCCGTTATGGGGCCCACACAAGGCTTCGCCATCGTACGAATATTCCCCGACAGTAAAAATATTCCACGACCAAACGAATATTCTTCGACAACAATGAATATTTTATAACCACTTGCTTATTTGAAATATTTGCGCATTCACCCATAACTAACCACAATAATCAAATCAACCCTTACTATTTCAAAATAATAAATAAAGGAAATTCCATTTTATTTAAAAAATTCGGGGTCTTACAACCTCCCCTCCTTATGAAATTTCGTCCTCGAAATTGACGTACGTACCTGTTGTTTCGAAAAGGTGAGGATACCTCGCTTTCATTTCCGTTTCCAACTCTCAGGTCATTTCTTCAATAGCATGGTTCCTCCACAAAACTTTAACTTGCGGTATAACCTTTGTGCGCAAGACATGCTCCTTCCTATCTAAGATCTTGAAAGGTACCTCCTCAGACGCAGCTAAGTCTTGGCTATTTAAATCGGGTTCTAACTCAATAACGTGGTTCAGGTCGTCCACATATTTACGTAACATCGGTACGTGAAAAACATTATAAACACGCGATATACTTGGTAGTAAAAGCGTGTCTGTAGGCCACAGTTCCTATTCGATCGAGGATTTTAAATGGACTAATAAATCAAAGGTTTGAGCTTTCCTCGCATCGCCGATTCTCGCTTTTGGAATAACAAATTCTTGTACCTCCTTCTTCATATTCATCAGCTCCGGTGTGTAGCTTGAGCGATTTTAACTATCGATTAAAGTCGATTCTATTCGTATATCATCACATGGGTTCCTAATTCTTTAACTCTATCTCTATCAGTTGTAAGTTATACAAAGTGGGTTTTGACAATATCGCACTCGTACTTGTATACTGTAAGACCCCGAAAATTTTTTTAAATAAAAAGGAATTTCCTTTATTTATTATCTTGAAATAGTAAGGGTTGATTTGATTAATGTGGATAGTTAAGGGTTAAATACGCAAATATTTCAAAATAAGCAAGTGGTTATAAAATATTCATTTTTGTCGGGGAATATTCGTTTGGTCGTGGAATATTAAATGATGTGTCGGGGAATATTAAATAATTGGTAGCTTGACCATGTGTGGGCCCATGTGAGCGATTGGATGAAGAAACGCACAAATATAAGTTGGTTAAAAATAACGTGCGTAGTTATTCTAATTAAAAACTGTTGGAATACCCGGTGGTTAAAATACGATGAATACGGCGTGGTCAAGAAAGATAACTGCGGTATTGCACAGTATTGTTGAATTATTGATTCGTACGTAAGATGGCACTACTCAATAATTTTCACGATGAATTCTTATTCAATATTTTATTTTATTGATTCGATAATTCGTTTGCGTTGATATTTTATATTATTGTTGTTCAATAATTGTCCTCGCACGTATTTCCCATTATCGGATCAATAATTCATATTATTTGAATAATATTATTAGATAACATTATTGGCAATGTCTAGAAAGTTACATCTAAGGAGAGGTTTGGTCACCTAATTGCGGCAAGATGATGAGAGATCCTTATTGGAAAGCCCCTCTTTCTGAGGAGCGACTGGTTGTCATAAATGTGATTACGTAATATTATTTACGAATAATTAATTATTGATTCATATGATAAGAAAATATTTATTTTATGTGAATATAAATGATGAATTTATTTATGTGGTTATTAATGAAGGAATTAATCTTTGAGATGTTTTATTTGTATTTTGCCGGATTGGAGGTATTAAAAGATCAAATCGGTGTTATTCTGACTTTATTGTGTGAGTTATAATATTTAATCAAATAGTTGGATCGTTGTAATTTTGGATATGTTATACATATATAAGTTGAGTATATGTCCACAAATTTTGAACCGTTGAAAATGAACGAATGATTTGTTATGAATTTTAAGAGGTGGTGATTAGGAAATTAGGTTATAAATGATTTTGGTGGAAAATTCTAGAATTGAGTGGGCCCCACTTGTGGTTGGTGAAAAAATGTGCTGAATTTTATTTCAAATGTGGTGGGTGGCAATAGTAGCGAGTAAAAAGCCATCGGTGGCAGGTCAATCAGCTTGGTGGGCTAACATTTTCTATAAATAGAGGCTAAGTTAGAATTGAAAATCACACCAGAAACAAAGTTTTCTCTTTTTCTCTATATTATTGAGCGTATTTTGTGAGTATTTAGATACTTTGAGAGTTCTTTGTCACGAGTACAAGTTTCATTCAAAGATCATCCTTGAGCCTTTCCTTCCGAAATCTTGATTCTTTCGAGGTAAGGGATGTTATTTTCTTCTCGGATGATATTATTTATTCAATATCATTATCTTTGAAATATTGGTTGGAACTTTTATCAAATTTGGAACTTTTTCATGTCTGGGGGTTCTTATTCATGAGTTACTATTCACGAGTTACTATTCATGAGTTCTTATTCACGAGTTCTTATTCACGAGTACTATTCAAGTAAGCGTGAAGATGTTTTTTGTGGAATTTCTATCTTTTGGTGTCGAGAGTTCTTATTCACGTATACGGCACTATTCACGTATCTGACTTTATTCACGAATACTGACCATTATTCATAGAAAAATGAAAATTTTTCTTTTCGTCTAAAATATCTATTCGGATACTAGCTTTGATTGTATCCATGTTTTGATCATTCTTGAATTTTACACCACTATGATTATTTTTGAGGTATTGTTGGACATGGATAAAACAAAGTACGAATCCTTAATCCTTAATCCTTGTCATTTTGTTTCACTTTGGATTCGTTCTTTAAAAATATTTTCATCATCCTCGGTCTTAAATGATGATATTATTGAATATCTTTGGGCTGTAGTGCAAAGATGAATGATTTTGAAGAATATCTTTGGCTTTGTAGTGCAAAGATGAGCGGTGTTTAAATGAACATATTGATCGATGAATATCTTTGGGCTGTAGTGCAAAGATGAGCGGTGTTTAAATGAAACATAATAGGCGATGAATATCTTTGGCCTTTAGTGCAAAGATGAGCAGTGTTGAGATGAACACGATGGATTGATGAATATCTTTGGCTGTAGTGCAAAAGATGAATATTTGATTTGAGATGAATATTGATTGATGTTCTGGGGATAAAATATTGATGATGACGTTAAATTCATAGATTATAGTAGATTTCATTCTCTACGTAACTCTTCTATGAATTATTATTTCCATTGCGAATATTGATCACGAAACTTGTTATACATTGTATTCTATCAGATTTTTCCTGTTGGAGACTAACGATAATTTGTTGTATATTATCTTAGTCATAACATTCTTCTTGGGCTAGTTGAGCTCACCCTTTTCCTTGTTGTTCCATTTTTTTCTCTGGGAGGCGAGAATGTAGCGAGTACTAGTCTGGGTATGGAATGAAGGTTCTAGAGAGAGTTGTTTAGTAGTCCTCACCATTATTGTAAAATAATGTATCAATAAATGTGATGAGGATTTATTTGAGTATAAATATTGTCTAGAAGATAATATTTGTATTTAAACTCACAGTTTTATTGTTGTGATAATAAAGTTGTAGTTGTTTCTGTACCATGTATTTGGCGACTCAGAATGGGTTGGATGGAATGGACCTATTTTGGGGTCGTCACATATACGATCTTCTATTCAACACATCAGCTACCACGTTCGTTTTTCCAGGATGGTATGGTCAGAACATGTGCCAAAATGAGTCTCATCTTGAGTTCTTCGAAGCTCTTCCCACATTCCTTGCTCCATTCGATTTTTGTATCTCTACGAGTCAGCTGAGTTAATGGAGTAGCGATTTGAGAAAATCTTTCCACGAATCTCCGATAATAACCAACTAAGCCTAGAAAGCTATGTATTTCGATTACTAACTTAGGTTGCTCTCAACTGTGACTCATATCCCAATCTTGGATAACACGTCACAATGGAACCTATTAGTTTACTACCGTGATAATATGGCGTCCCCCCTACGGTGAGTTTGGCTTGATGCATTCCTGAAAAAGGAAGTCACCGGATAGAGGCTCGGTATCAACTTCTATAATTGGGTTTTAACTCACGAAATTCAATAAGAGCCATTCGATATGAGATTTTAGAAATGGGTTTTATCTCGAATTCAAAGTCGATACAAAATTCAATATCACGCTAAAGGAGTAGGCGGGAAATTCTTTGAAATCGTCGGAAATTTCTAACAACAACAAAATATCATTCAAATCGACATATTTTTGTTCAAGTCCATAACATGGGCTAAGAAAACTTGACATCCATTTTTTTAATAAGCGAATGGCTTTATGGCTTGATATGAAAGAGTTTGACTTCAATGGTTTGGTTGCTTGAATTGAATAACGGTTGCTTAGGAATATAAATACTAATGACCTTATTTAAAGCAATCAATTTTGGCGTGATGAGTAGTTAACCAATCAATCCCTAAAATCACATCAAAAGCAAGTATCTTTAAAGAGATAAGATCAACAGGAGTAATAATGGTGCCAACCTGAATCAAGCAAGATTTCTAAATAGTGGATGTAATGAAAGTTTCTCCTAACTTGAGTCTCCACAGATAAGTCAAAGTCTAATTTCTCGGTCAAGTTTAAATGTTGAGCGTACAATAGAGAAAAGAATGGGTAGAACCTCTATCTAATAAGGTATAGATTTTGCAAGAATTTATAATTAACTAACCCATGACAACTTCGTTCGGGTTCCACGCGTTTTGGGCAGTCACAACAAACGTTCTTCCAAAAACCGCCGTATCCGCCTTTGGTGCCATCGTCACAGCTGGACTTGATTTCGCTACAGGACAAAATCGAGCTATGTGACCGTCTTTTCCACAACTAAAACATACCTTGGAAGGCTGTGATTAGTTTGGACTTATATGTCCCTCCTCTCCGCATTTGTAGCATCTAACTAGCGGTCGTTCTCCTCCCCTAGAATTTGTTCTTTGGTCTTTGGTCTGCTACGCCTTGATGTCTTCCGTCATCGTTAAATCTTTTCTTCTTGAAATTTCCACTTGAATTATTTCTTCTATTATCTTGGCCATGATTACCACCGAAGTGGTTACCATTTCTGGCACGATAATTTCTTCCACGATGATTATCATTGTCCGATGGTCGTTGCCACTTGCCAATGCGATTATTATCATGTTTACGGTCGCATTTCGATAGAGCGGACTCATTATCTCGCTCTAATAATTGAGCCTGTTCACAACATCCGAATATATAGAAAATTTATGAGAAATGAGGTATTGGCCAATTTTGAGTTTAAAACCTCTCGAAACATCCGTCATACGTTCCTCATTCTCTACTAAATGAGGTGCAAACTCAGATAACTCCATGAACTTACGCCTTCATCTAGGACACCGCCATGTTGTTACATTCTAGTCTAATAAACTCTACCTCCTTCATATAGCCGAATACTTTCGAGGAAAGTACTTGTCATTGAATAATTCTGAAAGCGTTTCCCAAGACATGCTAAAAGTGCATTTGGATGGATGAGTGCGCCTGAGAATCCCACCGATGTCGCCTCATTATGGAACATAAAGGTGGCGAATGGAACCTTCTGTTTCTCCGTGCATCCCAAGACATCGAATATCTTGGTAATTTGCTTGACCCACGTCTTCGCCTTAATCGGATCCAGCTTTCCCAAGAATTCTGCTGGTCCCAACTCTTTGAATTGCTTGGCTGTGACAAATCGTACATTACTATCATTTCCACCTGTATTTTGTACACGAGTCTCCCTCGTCTGATTTTGCATGAAGTGCAAAAAGCTTCTAAACATCCCATCGTTCATCGTCTGATCAGTGGTGTTATTTACAGGAGGAACATTTCCATCATGTTGCACGTTCTCCTCATTGGTGAGCCAAGGTGTCTCCACGGTCTCATTTACTCCACTATTAACATTCTCAGTCGTCATTCTTAAATACTGCCATAAAACAAGGGTTAATTAAACCAATTAACATACCACATAATATTCTATACTCGACTAACTAACAAATAAGCTTAGGTAGGACATACTTAGCGAAGGATTTTACATCTCTCCCTCTAGTTCTATTCCCGATCTACGCCGGAGATCATATCCTAAGCTACGATACCAAGCTGTGGCCCCCAAAATAGGTCCATTCCACCCAACTCATTACGAGTCGCCAAATACATGAATGCAAACAACTACAACTTCATTACTACAATTGTCGCGTGCAAAATACGACAACACATCTGTGAGTTTAAATACAAATATTGTCTTACAGACAATATCTACACCCAAATAAAGTCCTCATTACAATTATTGAAACACTATTTTATAGAATAATGAGGACTACTAAAACAACTATCTTAAACCATCATTCCACACCCCAACTAGTTCCCACTATATTCCCGCCTCCTGAGAAGAAAAATGGAACAAAAAGGAAAAAGGTGAGCTCAACTAGCCCAAATAAAGAATATTATGACTAAGATAATGTACAATAAATTATTGTTAGTCTTGACGAGGAAAAATATGATAGAATACAATGAAATGACAAGTTTCGGATCAATATTCGCAGTGGAAATAATAATTCATAGAAGAGTTACGTAGAGAATGAAATCTACTAAAATCTATGAATTTAACGATCCATCATCAACATTTTATCCTCTTAAACATCAATCAATATTCATCTTTGCACTTCTGAATTTAAAGATATTCATCGATCGATCATGTTCATCTCAACACTTGTACATCTTTTGCTACTGGCCAAAGATATTCATAGGAAAATCAACCATCTACTTACTCGGGCCAAAGATATTCAATAATATCATCATTTAGGATTTGAGGATGATGAAAATATTTTAAAAAAAAGCGAATCCGATGAAACAAAAGAATAAATATTAAGGATTAGGTACTTTAGACAATCCAAGTTCAAAAATACTCCATAATAAACTATTGTGGAGCGAGAATTCAAAAAAATAAAGATCAAAACATAGATCCGATCAAAGATAAGAACCATAATAGACAATCTTGGACACGTAGAAAAGAAAATTTAATTTTTTACGTGAATAAGTGTAAATATCGTGAATAATCTTGTATCGTGAATAATAACTCAGACACTAAAAGATAGAACTTTCACAAGAAAAATCATCATGCTTCGTGAATAGTAACTCGTGAATAGTAACTCATGAATAGTAAACTCGTGAATAGTAACTCATGAATAGTAACTTCATGAATAGTAACTCGGCATGAAAAGATCGAGAATTTCACGGAAAAATCTTACCAATATTACAGCATAATGATATTGAAAGAAATAATATCATTTATAAAAAATAACATCCCTTGCCTCGAAAAAGGCAGTCTTACATTGGAATATTGGATATAGTCTTTGAAAGGAACTTACTTGTTTGTATAGCAAATGACACTCGAAATATCAAAATACTCACGAGAATATTGAACAACGTGAAATTAACGTGTAGAAATTATTAAATCGATAAAATAAAATATTGAAAAGTAATTCTTGTAACAATTATTGAGTAGTGCCTTCTTTACGTAAGAATCGATAATTGATGCAATCTGATGTCTTCTTGTCGAACAATAGCGTATTCGTGTTTTAACCACGGGTATTCCAGCGATTAATTAACGGTAACAACTATCTTTAGTTATTTATAAACAACTTATACTTGTCATTTTCTTCATCCAATCGCTTTCCGTTATGGGGCCCATACAAGGTTGCGCCGTCGTACGAATATTCTCCGACAGTAAAAATATTCCACGACCAAATGAATATTCTTCGACAATAATGAATATTTTATAACCACTTGCTTATTTGAAATATTTGCGCATTTTACCCATAACTAACCACAATAATCAAATCAACCCTTACTATTTCAAAATAATAAATAAAGAAAATTCCATTTTATTTAAAAAATTCGGGGTCTTACAACCTCCCCTCCTTATGAAATTTCGTCCTCAAAATTGACGTACGTACCTGGTGTTTCGAAAAGGTGAGGATACCTCGCTTTCATTTCCGTTTCCAACTCTTAGGTCATTTCTTCAATAGCATGGTTCCTCCACAAAACTTTAACTTGCGGTATAATCTTTGTGCGTAAGACATGCTCCTTCCTATCTAAGATCTTGACAGGTACCTCCTCGTACGCTAAGTCTTCGGCTATTTCGTCTGGTTCTAACTCAATAACGTGGTTCAGGTCGTTCACATATTTACGTAACATCGGTACGTGAAAAACATTATAAACACGCGATATACTTGGTAGTAAAGCGAGTCTATAGGCCACAGTTCCTACTCGATCGAGGATTTTAAATGGACTAATAAATCAAAGGTTTGAGCTTTCCTCGCATCGCCGATTCTCGCTTTAGGAATAACAACTTCTTGTACCTCCTTCTTCATATTCATCAGCTCCGGTGTGTAGCTTGAGCGGTTTAACTATCGATTAAAGTCGATTCTACTCGTATATCATCACATGGGTTCCTAGAGTCTTTAACTCTATCTCTATCATTTGTAAGTTATACAAAGTGGGTTTTGAAAATATCGCACTTGTACTCGTATACGATCTTCTATTCAACACGTCAACTGTAAGACCCCAAATTATTAACAAATGAAATTTATTTTCCTCTATTTATTATTTTGAAATAGTAAGGGTTGATTTGATTAATGTGGATAGTTATGGGTAAAATACATGAAATATTTGAATAAGCAAGTGGTTATAAAATATTCATATCGTTAGGGAATATTCGTTTGGTCGTGGAATATTAAGAGTCGGGGAATATTAAATACGACCATGATCTTTTGTGGGCCCCATAACGGAAAGCGATTGGATGAAGAAAACGATAAATATAAACTGTTTATAAATAACGGCGTAGTTGTTACATAATTAATCTTGTTGGAATACCCGAATTGGTTAAAACACACTCTGGCGTTGTTGAAGCGATGCTACACGGTATTGCACCAATTATTGATTCTTACGTAAGAAGGCACTACTCGATATTTGTTACGATAATTACTATTCAATATTTTATTTTATTGATTCAATAATTCTGCATTGATATTTTATATTCTTTTGTTGTTTGATAAATTGTCATTACGGTATTTTCCATTATCGAAGCAATAATTCATATTATCTGAATAATATTATTAGAAAATATTATTGGCAATGTCAGAAAGTTCATCTAAGGAGAGGTTTGGTCACCTAATTGCTTGTGGCTTGAAGAGGAGAAATCTTTATTGGAAAGCCCCTTCTTTCCCAAGGCAGCACTTTGTTGCCGATCTTGTGATTACGTAATATTATTTGTGAATAATTAATTATTGATTTATATGATGAGAAAAATATTGATTTAATGTGGATATAGATGGAGAAAATTTTTAATGTGACAATTATTGAAAATTAATATTTTATCTTTTTCTGATAAAATAATTCATTTTATATTATTTTAATAATATATTAACGGTGATATTTTTATAATGAATGTGGGATATATGAGTATATGAGAAGGAAGAGTATTTTTGTGGCATTAAATGTTTAACACATATTTTTGTGTGTCGGTGGACCCCATTTCTTACTGAAATTTGATTATAGCCTGTAAAATCGCTTGGTTTGTGGATTTCGGTTAATTTCATTTAGAATTTGGAAAAACTTTCTTACGCAAAGTTGTAGAGAATTAAATTTCCTATAAAAACTCATGAGATTTGAATTTTTGATAAAAAGGCTATTTATTATGAATTATTGAAGTTCAAGTTCAAATAATTGATTTTTGGAAGTTTAAAATATTTTAATTACAAAAAGTTTTTTCATTTTGAAACTCATTTAACATGTGATTAGGAGGCTGAATTCAGATTGTTAGTGTGCGTATGAAGTTGTGGAAAAATTATAATATTAATTTATTAAATTTTCTCTTTTTGGTGTTCTAAGCATTTTCTATAAATAAGGGTCTTAGGTTAGAATTGAAAATCACACCGTAAACTCAAGTTTTCTCTCTATATTATCGGCGTATTCTTGTGAGTATTTTGAGTATACTTTGAGTGTTCTTTATACGGTGCAAGTTCAAGTCATAGCCTTTATGTCCAGGTGTTTCAACTAAATCTTGTCTTTTCGAGGTAAGGGATGTTATTTTATTCGAAAATGATATTATTTCTTCAATATCATTATCTTAGAAATATTGGTTGGAAATTTTATCAAATTTGGAACTTTTTCATGTCGGGGTTACTTATTCATGAGTTCTTATTCATGAGTTCTTATTCACGAGTTCTTATTAATGAGTTCTTATTCACGAGTTCTTATTCACGAGTACTATTCACGAAGCGTGATGATGTTTTTTTTTGTGAAATTTCTATCTTTTGGTGTCGGAGTTACTATTCACGTATCTGGCACTATTCACGAATCTGACCTTATTATTATTCAGAAAAATGAAATTTCTTCTTTTGTCAAAATATCTATTATGGATACTAGCTTTGATTGTATCCATGTTTTGATCATTCTTGAATTTTACTCCACTCTTATTACTTATGAAGTATTTTTGAACTTGGATTGTTTAAAATACTTAATCCTTAATATTGTTCTTTTGTTTCACTTTGGATTCGTTTTCTTTAAAATATTTTTCATCATCCTCGGTCCTAAATGATGATATTACTTGAATATCTTTGGCACGTAGTGCAAAGATGAATGATTTCTTGATGAATATCTTTGGCCGTAGTGCAAAGATGAGCAGTGTTGAGATGAACATAATGACCGATTAATATCTTTGCCCGTAGTGCAAAGATGAGCAGTGTTTAGATGAACATGACTAACTAATGAATATCTTTGGCACTGTAGTGCAAAGATGAATATTTGATTCGAGATATATATTGATTGATGTTCTGAGGATAAAATATCGAAGATGAACTTTTAAATTCATATATAGAAGATAGTAGTTTGCATTCTCTACTTAACTCTTCTAATGAATTGTTGTTTCACATGCAGATTGTTGATTTAAAGCTGGTTGTCTATTGTATTCTATTAGATTTTTTCCCTGTTGGAGACTAACGATAATTTGTTGTATATTATCTTAGTCATAATATTCTTCTTGGGCTAGTTGAGCTCACCCTTTTCCTTTTTGTTCTATTTTTCTTCTCGGGAGGCGAGAATGTAATGGTACTAGTCGGGTATGGATTGAAAGTTCTAGAGAGAGTTGTTTAGTAGTCCTCACCATTTTTATAAAATAATGTATCAATAATTATGATGGGGATTTATTTTGCGTGTGGATATTGTGCAGATGGCAATATCGTATTTAAACTCACAATTTATATGTTGTAATAATAAAGTTGTAGTTATTTCGTACCATTTATTTGGCGACTTCGAGAATGGGTTGGATGGAATGGACCTATTTTGGGGCGTCGCGGTTGGTATCGAGCTTAGGGATATGATCTCTGGCGGAGATCGGGGAATAGAACTAGGAGGAGAGAGGCGAGTAAATCCTTAGCTAGTGTGTCTACATAAGCTTATTTGTTAGTTGGTCGGTATATAGGGATATTATGTGATTTATTGATTTCCTTAATTAACCCTTGTTTTATGACAAGATTTGAGAATATCGGTGAGAATATTAATGATGGAGTAAATGAGACCGTGGAGATGCTGATTACTTACCAGCGAGGAGAGCGTCTGCAACAGTGGCAATGTACCTCCCATGAACAACACCATGAAAGCGAGATGATGAGCGAGGGATATTTAGAAGCTTTTTGCGGTTCATGCAAAAATCGAGACGAGGAGACTTCGTGTTCAAAATCTGAGGAGAAATGATAGCAATTCACGGGTTTATCCTGACCCAAGCGGTTCAAAGAGTTGGGACCACGAATTTAAAGGAAAGCGGATCCGATCATGGCGGAAACATGGGTCAAACAAATTACCAAGATATTCGATGTCTTGGGATGCACGGAGGAATAGAAGGTTCTATTCGCCACCTTTATGTTAAAGTGGCGAGGCAGACTCTTTGGTGGGAGTCTGTGAAGCGTACCCATCCGCCCTTTTCGGATGTCTTGGGAGACATTTGAAACTATTTAATGACAAATACTTTCACGAAAGTGTTCGTCTATATGAAGGAAGTGGAGTTCATCGATTAGAGAACAAAACAACATGGCGGTGTCTCGAAGACGAGGCAAAGTTTGCAGAGTTATCCGGTTTGCACCTCATTTGGTGGAGAATGAGGAGCGATGACGCGGATGTTTACGAGAGGTTTGAAACCCGGCATACGACAATATCTCATTTCTCATAAATTTTTCTCTATTCGGATGTTTGATAATGAGGCTCAATTGTTAGAAAGCGAGATATTGAGTATGTTCAATGAGGGACCATAACCGAGGATCGTGCAGAGATAGAAGTCAATGAGAATAATGATAACCAAATGCGGAGAAAAGCAGACGGACAAAAATGGTAACCACTCTGGTGGTAATCATAGCCATGAAAATAGAAAAAGCGAGTTAGGAGGAGATTTTAAAAGAGGAGATTTAACAACGACCATGTGAAAGCAGCGGCGATTCGTAAGACAAGCGGGTTCTAAGGGAGGAGAAAGACCACCCCATTATATGCTATAAATCGAGAAGAGGACATATCACTCCAAAGCTGTCCACAACAGTTCAAGGTATGCTATAATTGTGGAAAGGAAGGACATATCGCTTTCGAGATTGTGCGGTAGCGAAACCTAGTTCAATGAGGACGGTGACTCAAAAGGATGTCCGAAAAGGTCAAAGTCAGCGGTTCTGGAAGAGCGTTTGTCGTGGCCGGTCAAAATCGAAGGAACGAACAAAGTTAGCATGGGTTAGTTAATTATAAATTCTTGCGAAGTTTATACCTTACTAGAATGAGTTCTACCCATTCTTTTATCTCTCTTGCTTGCGCTCAGCGTTTGAACTTAACTACGGAGAAATTAGACTTTGACCTATTTATGGAGACTCCATTAGGAGAAACTTTCATTACATCCGTTGTTTAGAAATCATGCTTGATTCAGGTTGGCACTATCACATTACCTGTTAACCTTATTTCTATAGAGATATTTTCTTTTGATGTGATTTTAAGGTTAATTACTCATCATGCCAAAATTGATTACTTTCGTAAGGTTGTTAGTTTTCATATTCCTAAGCATCCTGTTATTCGAATTCAAGCAATCAAACCATTGTAATCAAACATTTTCATATCAAGCCATGAAGTCATTCGATTATTACGGATGTCAAGTTTTCTTAGTCCATGTTATGGATTTGAATAAAGACACGTCGATTTGAATAATATTCTGTTGTTATTGATTTTTCCTGATGTATTTCCTGAAGAATTTCTTGGCTTACTCCCAAAGACTGATATTAAATTTTGTATCGACTTTGAACCCGATACAAAACTCATTTCTAAAATCTCATATCAAATGTCTCCTATTGAACTTCGAGGAGTTAAAAATTCAACTATAGAATTTGGTACTGAGCTTTTATCCGTGACTTCCTTTGTGGAATGCTGCAAAGCCGGACTCTCGTAGGGGACACCATATTCGATGCGATATTAAAGCGATAGGTGTCATTGTAACGTCTTTATCCAAGGTTGGGATATGAGTCGCGATTGAGAACAACCTAAGTCGAATCGAAATCGTAGCTTTTAGAGGCTTAGTTGGATATTATCGGAGATTCGTTGAAGGATATTCTCGAATCGCTATTCCATTAATCACGATTGACTCGTAGAGATACAAAATTCGAATGGAGCAAAGAATGTGGGAAGAGCTTGAAGAACTCAAGAGGAGACTCATTTCAATTACGTGTTCGACCATGCCATCCTGGAAAGCGAACGTTGTGGCGCCCCAAAAATAGGTATACGTCACCCATCTTGGGTCGCCACTTACATGGTACATAAATTCAAATACAACTTACTAATATAACTGCTGTGGTACAATACGACATAAAGCGTGAGTTTGAATACAAATATTGTCTACTAGATATTATACAAACTCAAAAGGAGTCCTCATTACAACTATTATCACACTATTTCACGTAATAGTGAGGACTACTAATGCTATCCTCGGACCATTACTCCGCTCCCCGACTTCGTCCGGCTATGTTCTCATTTCAAGAAGAGAACGGTGAAAGAAAGAAAGGTGAGCTCAACTAGCCCAAGAAGAAATATTATGACTAAGATAATGCGAGAATAAATTATCATTAGCCTTCAATGTTGTTAAACCGATAAAATACAATAGACAACCAGGTTTAATCTGCAATGAATATGCAATCCATTAAAAGAGTCAAGTAGAGAATAAAATCTACTATCTTTTAGGTTTTAAAAGGTTTTATCAATTTTATCGCCGAGACTCAAATTTTAATAAATAAACCACCACATCTAATCATCCCCGTACCACGGCCAAGGATTTTCATCAAGTTATCAATGGTCAGCGACTATACCGAATCACCCCCGGTCATAATCATACCAAAAACTATCCATCATCGTGCATTACGTGCCATCGAGAACTTTTGTCACATCATTTATATCAAGTCATGATTATACCGATTGATCCCGGTCATAATCATACTAAGTTCATCTATGCACGTAAGCCAAAGATAACATAATATAACATGAGGATGATGACAATGACATAATAATTCAATAAAACAAATTCAAGAATTATTTAATCCATGAATTATTAACGCCCAAATTGTCAACATATCTTTGTTTCAGAGAGTAAAATTCAAGAATGATCAAGAATATTTCCATGGGAAGATCTTTGGATGAAACGCAAATATCAAGGATATTCTACTAATTTCATGGAGTATAGAAGTCAAAGTTTTAACCAACCGAGTATAATAAAGAATGGAATAACAAAAGAAATCACCATGCATGCAGATCAGACAGACAAAGTTATTCCAATGTAATAATAATAACGGAACCAGTCGTGTGAAATTACACCGGATGAGGATGTTCCAATGTAATAATAAAGATGGAACCAGATCCGGTGTAAAAACACATGATAGGATATTCCAACAGAATGATAAAGACGGAACCAGTCGGTGTAAAACACATGCATGGATGTTCCAACGAATAATAAAAAGCGGAACGTGTCAGGTGTAAAACACATGCATGTGGATGTTCCAAATGTAATAATAGAAGAATGTCACCAAGTATAGGGTAAAATGCAGATCAAAAGTTATTCCAACAGTAATAATAAGCAATGGAATAACATAAGGATTTCACCAAGTATAGGGTATGTCTGGCGATATACAAAGTTATGTATAGGGTATGCCACTTTTACAAAGTTATTCCAATGTAATAATAGTGAATGGAATAATGTAAGTTCTCTTCAAGAAGAAAGAATAACACCCCTTACCGTAAAAGAACCTGAATATAGAAGTAGTGAAGTAGCGTAATACTCTTCTTCTTTTCTATAATTTTCTCTATAGCTTCTCTCTATAATTTTCTCTCTGTAGTTTCAATGAATTCGTAAGAAAATAATGAAGGAATGAGCTTTATTTATAGGAAAATGGAATGCATAAGAATTAATCCATGAACGGTCAGATTGATTTACTTTAATCGACGGTCCATATTTAAAGAAAAATCTTTTAAATAAAATATAATATATTCTATTTATATAAAAACATTTTACTATGCAAACACTATGCAATACTATGCAAAACACTATGCAACACTATGCATAATAAAATATAATATATTCTATTTATGTAATAACTTTAATAAAGTATTCTATTTTATATAAAAGATGTTTCATTTTATTACGTTAATAATACGAATAAAACAAAACGTCATTATCGCTTATAATAATTCATATTATTAATCGACAATAATGGAATCAAACCGAGTAACTTCTCACATAAGCATCAATAATCAATACCGTGCTACTTATGCAACCCACACGACATCGCATTTTTTACTACCGAGTAGTTCAACAAGAACTACGGTAAAACTTCCGCCGTTATTTCAATAAAATATTTTTGTCGTTTTCTCAATCCGACAATAATTACGCTATGGGGTCCACCAATGATTGAGTAGTTGTATTTAATATTCCCTCGCTAAACCTAATATTCTCAGACCAATCGAATATAATATAACCACTGCATACTTTGCAAAATTTATAAATACTACCCACAACTATAATATTATCTTAAATTCACACCATAATATTAAAAAATTATTTCAACAAAATTTAAATCTTTATTGATAAAATGGGGTCTCACAATCTCCCTCCTTATGGAATTTTGCCTCGAAATTAGGGTAATGCACGATATGATAAAGAGATGAGAATACCTTGAATACCTTTATCATTGAAAACATTTAATTCATCTTTGTAATCCCGCCAAAGATATTCATTAACAATTCATCTTTGCACTACAAGCCAAAGATATACAATCATAAAACCAATAATGCCGAGACTCACTTAATAGTAGTATCGCGACCACGAATTATCCATGCACCATCGCCAAGGATATTTGTGTTGTCAATTACTGGTCATGATTATACCGAATAATCCTTGGTCATAATCATACCAAGTCTATCAATGCACTACTACCTAAAGATGACTTTTACCACATCCATGAATTAATATTTCATTCTTCGAGACTCACAATAATTAATCCATATCATCGAATCATCCCCGCACTACGTGCCAAGGATATTCATTAGTATCACGACCACGAATTATCCATGCACTACTACGCCACGATAATCGTGTATTCATTAGTATCACGACCACAAATTATCCATGCACTACTACCAAAGATAATTGTGTATTCATTATATCACGACCACAATTATCCATGCACTACTACCAAAGATAATCGTGTATTCATTAGTATCACGACCACAAATTATCCATGCACTACTACCAAAGATAATCGTGTATTCATTAGTATCACGACCACAAATTATCCATGCACTATGGCCAAAGATAATTGTGTATTCATTAGTATCACACGACCACAAATTATCCATGCACTACTACCAAAGATAATTGTGTATTCATTAATATCACGACCATAAATTATCCATGCACTACTACCAAAGATAATTGTGTATTCATTAAGTATCACGACCACAAATTATCCATGCACTACTACCAAAGATAATTGTGTATTCAATTACGGTTATGATTATCTAACAATCCACTCGGTCATAATTATACCAAGTCCATCTATGCACTACACTCTTGCCAGATGACTTTCAACATAATATAAGAATGAGGATAATGGTATAAAGAATCAATCAAATGAGATAAAGGATAAATATTAAACATTTATAATATAATTTATCCAGATTCAAGAATATCCCCATGTTTTCAATCACTTAATAATCTCATAATCTAATATCATTAATATTATAACAATATTTTAATCACTTCTTAAATTTATAAACAATTTATCTTAATTGTTTACGCTTTACCATATAATGCATTTAATCATTCAAAATGTCATACTCATAAAATATCATCACCAATTATCAAATCCTCATCAAAAAAATATGCATATACTCTATATAGGATTCTAGCCATAAAATCCTATTTTCAACTTTGTTACTTCACATAACATATTTAACTCATATGTTCAGAATTAAACTATTTTCATGAAAAATACCAAATCAGTCCCAAAAATATTTCTTTTCTGGGATTTAGCATAATATAGTCCCATGATGAAAATATATTTTTCTCGAATTTTTAAAATTCATTTACTATTTTTCAAAAATCAATTTCTAATTAATTCCTTAAGAAATTAGCTACCTCAAGTTTAACTCCAAAATTCCCAAATCTTGGCAGGACCTTACACATATTATCGTGAGCTTCCAGTTTAAATTTCATGGTCATCTGAGTTATAGAACTCCGGTTATAGCATTTTTTCATCGGAAAAACCTAAATATTGAAATAGTCATAACTTGCTCATTTTAAGTCGTAATGAGCTCATTTTTGGACAGGAGGTACTTTATACCATATACTTTCATGTCCCAAAACCCAGAATTTTTTCTCATAATTTAAGTGGCCGAAACAGCCCCTCTAAAATCATGGCAGCAGACTTTTTTCGGTTTTTGCAGCTTTGCACTCCTTTGCTAAAATCAGTCCACACAAAAATCTACAACACCTTTTCCAGTAATTCCACTTGGATTAGTTAGGTAACTCGTAGATCTAACTCTAGGACTTGACCACATTCAAAAATTCAAAATATAATAAGAGATATGGTCAATTGAATTTCATGTTACGTTTTTCACCAAAATCTGATTTTCAACTCTTTGTGATTTCTAAGAAACTTTCATGTTTTTACATACTAACCAACATAACTCATCATAAAACTTACTAATACCACGAATACCCATGATTTTCATTATTCCAATGCTTTTATTATGACTTTCATCATAAAACCACGAACTGCTCATTTTAGTTGAAGAAATATTTGAGGGTTTAAGAAATGGGTTTCAGATTGGGTCAATACAAAATTCGATTTCACGCCTAGGGTAGGCTAGGAAATCTTCAAGAATACGTCAAGAAATTTATTAATGATAGAAATATCATTCAAAATCACATTTCTCGTTCAAGACTTGGATAGTACGTCACATTAATACCAACCTGTGACTTCTATCCCTTAACCCGGATGGCACCTCACAATGATACCTATCAACTTGCCATCTTGATCCACGACGTCGCCTCTGTAAAGTCCGGCGGTGCATTCCACACAAGGAAGTTAACAACGAAAGGATCGGGGGCTCTTTACTTATGGCTTGATATAACAAAGTGATTAACTTTAGGGTTTGGTTACTTTGAATTCAGATAATAAAAGTTGGTTATGAATATAAAAGCTAACAACCTTACGAAAAACTTGATGAGTAGTTAACCAATTGATTCCTAAAATCACATCAAAGGTAAGTATTTTCAAAAAGATAAGATCGATGTGTAACGTGAAAGTGTTTATTTGAATCAAACAAGATTTAAAAATAGTAAGCGTAACGAAGGCTCCTACTAACGAAGTTTCAACCAATAAGTCAAAGTCTAACTTCTCCTGAGTCAAATTTAAACGTTGAACGCAACTAGGTGAAATAAAGAGTGGGTAGAATCGGTATCTAACACGGTATAGACTTCGCAAGAGCTTATGATTACTTACCCGTGATAATCTTCTTCGTGTTCCTCGTCACGAGAAAAAAACGCCTCTCTTAAACTCGGCTTTGGTTTTTCCGGGATGACCTTTGGTGCCTCCATCCTAGTTGAATTTGTCTTCGGTAAACGACAAAATCGAGCTAAGTGACCTTCTCTTCCACAATTATAACATGCTTTGGACGGCATGGCGCAGTTCGGACTGATGTGTCCCTCTCCTCCGCATTTGAAGCATATAATAGGTGGTCCTTCTCCTTCCTTGACAACGGTCTTTGGTGCCGACGTCTTTCCATCATTGTTGAATCTCTTTTCTTGAAATGTCCATTCTTATTGTTTTGGCCTCGATTACCACCAAGTGGTTACCATATCCGCCCGTTGATTCCTCCACGCTTGTTGTCACCGCCGATGACTACTCTCATTTGGTATTATAATTTTCTTGGCTACTTTCTTTTTAGTTCGTTGACTCGTTATCGCGCTCCACTAATCGAGCCCTATTTACAACATCCGAATAAAAATACGGTTTATGAGAAATAAGATGTCGACGTATCTCTCGCTTCAAACCTCTTAAAAACATTCGCGTCATTCTCTCTTCATTATCCACCAAGTGGGGACGAATCGTGATAACTCCGCAAATTTTGCCTCGTATTGCGACACGGGCCATATTGTTTTGTTCCAATTGATAAACTCCACCTCCTTCATGTGGCGTAATACTTTCGGAAAGTATTTGTCGTTGAACAACTCCCTGGAACTTCTCCCAAGATATCTTCAAGACAAAGAAGTTGAGTACGCTTTTACCGATTCCCACCAAAGAATCGCCTCTCCGCAGAATATAAAGGCGGAAAAGGAACCTTTGCTCTTGGAGCATCCCAAGACATCAAATATCTTGGTAACTGCTTTATCCATGCTTCCGCGTAAGTGGTTTTGGCTCTCCTTAAACTCCGGTGGTCCCAGCTCCTTGAATTGTTTAGCGGTGACCGACCGAGAGTTTTCCGTGTTTCCACCACGTTTTGGACAGAGTCTCTTTCACCGATGTTGCATGAATTCTAAAACCTTTTAAACGCATCTCGTCATTCATCAATTGATCGGTGTTGTTGTTTTGAGGAGGATTATCGCCATCCCTGTTGCACATTGTCCCGATTATTGATCCGTGGAGAATCAACAGTCCTCACGTGCTCCATTGCTATTCTCAACATTCTCGGATGCCATTTTCAAACACCGCCACAAAATAAGGGTTAATTGACATACAACATATTATCACTATACTCCGATCGACCAATCAAATACCAAATAAACTTAGGTAGGTCATACTAGCGAAGGAATTTCGTCTCTCCCTCCTAGTTCTTATCTCGCATCTTAGCCAGGATCATATCCTAAGCTCGATACCAACCTGTTGACGCCCCCCAAAAATAGGTATACGTCACCCATCTTGGGTCGCCACTTACATGGTACATAAATTCAAATACAACTTACTAATATAACTGCTGTGGTACAATACGACATAAAGCGTGAGTTTGAATACAAATATTGTCTACTAGATATTATACAAACTCAAAAGGAGTCCTCATTACAACTATTATCACACTATTTCATGTAATAGTGAGGACTACTAATGCTATCCTCTCGGACCATTACTCCGTTCCCCGGCTCGTCTCCAAACTATGTTCTCATTTCTCAAGAGAAAAAGTGAAAAGAAAGGTGAGCTCAACTAGCCCAAGAAGAAATATTATGACTAAGATAATGCGTAATAAATTATCATTAGCCTTCAACAGATGTTAAACCGATAAAATACAATAGACAAACCGGTTTAATCTGCAATGAATATACGATCCATTAAAAGAGTCAAGTAGAGAATAAAATCTACTATCTTTTAGGTTTTAAAAGGTTTTATCAATTTTTATCACGAGACTCAAATTTTAATAAATAAACCACCACATCTAATCATCCCTCGCATTACACGGCCAAGGATTTTCATCAAGTTATCAATGGTCATGACTATACCGAATCACCCCCGGTCATAATCATACCAAAAACTATCCATCATCGCATTACGTGCCATCGAGAACTTTTGTCACATCATTTATATCAAGTCATGATTATACCGATTGATCCCTGGTCATAATCATACTAAGTTCATCTATGCACGTAAGCCAAAGATAACATAATATAACATGAGGATGATGACAATGACATAATAATTCAATAAAACAAATTCAAGAATTATTTAATCTATGAATTATTAACGTCCAAATTGTCAACATAATACTGTTTCGTAGAGTAAAATTTAAGAATGATCAGAAGAATATTTCCATGAGAAGATACTGGATGAAACGCAAATATCAAGGATATTCTACTAATTTCATGGAGTATAGAAGTCAAAGTTTTAACCAACCGAGTATAATAAAGAATGGAATAACAAAAGAAATCACCATGCATGCGGTGATTTGCAGATGAGATGTAAAGTTATTCCAATGTAATAATAATAACGGAACGAAGTCGTGAAATTCACACGCATAACGGGATGTTCCAATGTAATAATAAAGATGGAAACAGCATCCGGTGTAAAAACACACGATAGGATATTCCAGCAGAATGATAAAGATTTTAACCAGTCCAGTGTAAAAACACATGCATGGATGTTCCAATGAATAACAAAAAGCGGAAACCAGTCCTGTAAAACACATGCATGTGATGTTCCAATGTAATAATAGAAGAATGTCACCAAGTATAGGGTAAATGCGGCAGATACAAAAGTTATTCCAATGTAATAATAAACAATGGAATAACATAAGGATTTCACCAAGTATAGGGTACGCCATATACAAAGTTATGTATAGGGTATGCCACTTTTACAAAAGTTATTCCAATGTAATAATAGTGAATGGAATAATGAAGTTCTCTTCAAGAAGAAAGAATAACACCCCTCACCGTAAAAAGAACTGAATATAGAAGTAGTGAAGTAGCGAATACTCTTCTTCTTTCTATAATTTTTCTCTATAGCTTCTCTCTATAATTTCTCTCTGTAGTTTCAATGAATTGTAAGAAAATAATGAAGGAATGAGCTTCTATTTATAGGAAAATGGAATGCATAAGTAACTAATCCATGAACGGTCCGTATTGATTTACTTTAATCGACGGTCCATATTTAAAGAAAAATCTTTTAAATAAAATATAATATATTCTATTTATATAAAACATTTTACTATGCAAACACTATACGCAATACTACGAAAAAACACTATGCAACACTATGCATAATAAAATATAATATATTCTATTTATAGAATAACTTTAATAAAGTATTCTATTTTATAAAAAGATGTTTCGCTTTTATTACGTTAATAATACTTAATAAAACAAAACGTCATTATCATTATAATAATTCATATTATTAATCGGCAATAATGGAATCAAATGAGTAACTTCTCACATAAGCATCGATAATCAATACCGGTGTGCTACTATGCAACCACACGTATTATCGTACTTTTACTACCTAAAGTAGTTCAACAAGAACTACGCAGTAAAACTTCCGCCGTTATTTCAATAAAATATTTTGTCGTTTTCTCAATCCGATAATAATTACATTTGTGGGGTCCACCAATGATTGGAGTTATCTGATATTAATATTCCTCGCTAAATAGAATATTCTCCTAACCAATCGAATATAATATAACCACTTGCATACTTTGCAAAATTTATAAATACTACCCACAACTATAATATTATCTTAAATTCACACCATAATATTAAAAAAATTATTTCAACAAAATTTAAATCTTTATTGATAAAATCTGGGGTCTCACAAACGTGGTAGCTGACATGTTGAGTAGAAGATCCTATACAAGTACGAGTACGATATTGTCAAAGACTCATTTCGTATAATTTACAAATAATAGAGATGGAGATGAAAACTACAGGTACCCAGCGTGATGATATATGAGTATAATCGACTTTAATTGATAAAGTTAAAAGTTATTCAAGCTGCTACACCGGAGCTGATGAATTTGAAGAAGAAGGTGCAAGAAGTTGTTATTTCAAAAGCAAGAATCGGTGAAGTGAGGAAAGCTCAAACCTTTGATTTATTAATCCATTTGAAATTCTCGATCGAATAGGGCTGTGGCCTATAGACTCGTTTTTACGCCAAGTATGGCGTGTTCATAACGTTTTTCACGTATCGATGTTACGTAAATATGTGGACGACCGAACTACGTCATTGAGATAGAAGCCGAGCGAGATAGTAGAAGACTTAACGCACGAGGAGGTACTGTCAAGATCTTGTAGAGGAAAGAACATGTCCTATGTCTGAGGGTTATACCACAAGTTAAAGTTTTGTGGAGAAACCATGCTATTGAGGAAATGACACGGGAGTTGGAAATGGAAATGAAAGTGAGGTATTCTCATCTTTTGAAACACACCAGTACGTCACGTCAATTTCGGGACGAAATTTCATAAGGAGGGAGGTTGTAAGACCCCAAATTATTAATAAATGAAATTTATTTTCCTCTATTTATTATTTTGAAATAGTAAGGGTTGATTTGATTAATGTGGATAGTTATGGGTAAAATCGCAAATATTTGAATAAGCAAGTGGTTATAAAATATTCATTATCGTCGGGGAAAATTCGTTTGGTCGTGGAATATTAAATCTTTGTTGGGGAATATTAAATACTGACGCAGATCTTTTGTGGGCCCCATGCTTGAAAGCGATTGGATGAAGAAAGCGACAAATATAAGTTGTTTATAAATAGCAGGCGTAGTTGTTACCATTAATCTTGTTGGAATACCGGTGGTTAAAACACACTAATACTGAGTTGTTGAGCGGTGGCACGGTATTGCACCAATTGTTGATTCTTACGTGAAGGTACTACTCAATAATTGTTATAAAGTAATTACTATTCAAAGATATTTTATTTTATTAATTCAATAATTCTTTGCATTGATATTTTATATTCTTGTTGTTTTGATAAATTATCATTTACGGTATTTTCCATTATCAAGTAATAATTCATATTATCTGAATAATATTATTAGAAAATATTATTGGCAATGTCTAGAAAGTTACATCTAAGGAGAGGTTTGATCACCTAATTGCGGCGCTTGATTAGGAGAAATCTTTATTAGAAAGCCCTCTTTCACAGGGAGCGGCACAGTTGCCATCATCGTGATTCGTAATATTATTTGTGAATAATTAATTATTGATTTATATGATGAGAAAAATATTGATTTAATGTGGATATAGATGGAGAAAATTTTTAATGTGACAATTGTTGAAAATTAATATTTTATCTTTTTTACGATAAAATAATTCATTTTATATTATTTTAATAATATATTAACAGTAATATTTTTATAATGAATGTGGGATATATGAGTATATGAGAAGGAAGAGTATTTTTGTGGCATTAAATGTTTAACACATATTTTGTGTGTCGGTGGGCCCATTTCTTGGTGAAATTTGATTATACACGTAAAATCGCTTCTGTTTGTGAATTTTGGTTGATTTACGATTGGAATTTGGAAAAAACTTTCTTACGCAAAGTTGTAGAGAATTGAATTTCCTATAAAAACACGCGAGATTGAATTTTTCCGATAAAAGGGCTATTTATTATGAATTATTGAAGTTCAAGTTCGAAATAATTGATTTTGGAAGTTTAAAATATTTTTAATTACAAAAGCGTTTTTTTCATTTTGAAACTCATTTAACATGTGATTAGGAGGTGAATTGATTGTTAGTGTGCGTATAAAGTTGTGGAAAAATTATAATATTAATTTATTAAATTTTCTACTTTGGTGTTCTAAAGCATTTTCTATAAATAAGGTGCTTAGGTTAGAATTGAAAATCACACCGTAAAGCTGAAGTTTTTCTCTCTATATTATCGAAAGTATTCTTGTGAGTATTTTGAGTATACTTTGAGTGTTCTTTATACGGTGCAAGTTCAAGTTATACTTTATATCAGGTGTTTCAACTAAATCTTGTCTTTCGAGGTAAGGGATGTTATTTTATTCGAAAATGATATTATTTCTTCAATATCATTATCTTAGAAATATTGGTTGGAAATTTTATCAAATTTGGAACTTTTTTCATTCACGAGTTACTATTATTCATTCGAGTTACTATTCACGAGTTACTATTCACGAGTTATTATTTGAGTTACTATTCACGAGTTACTATTCACGAGTACTATTCACGAAGCGTGATGATGTTTTTGTGAAATTTCTATCTTTTGGTGCGGAGTTACTATTCACGTATCACGGCCTTTATTCACGATATCTGACACTATTCACGAATACGGCACTTATTCAATTTAGAAAAATGAAATTTCTTTTTTTGTCCAAAATATCTATTACGGATACTAGCTTTGATTGTATCCATGTTTTGATCATTCTTGAATTTTACTCCACTCGATTACTTATGAAGTATTTTTGAACTTGGATTGTTTAAAATACGAATCCTTAATATTGTTCTTTTGTTTCTTTGGATTCGCTTTTCTTTAAAATATTTTTCATCATCCTCGGTCCTAAATGATGATATTCTTGAATATCTTTGGCCTGTAGTGCAAAGATGAATGATTTCTTGATGAATATCTTTGGCCGTAGTGCAAAAGATGAGCAGTGTTGAGATGAACACGACCGATCGATTAATATCTTTGGCCGTAGTCAAAAAGATGAGCAGTGTTTAGATGAACATGATTAACTAATGAATATCTTTGGCACTGTAGTGCAAAGATGAATATTTGATTCGAGATATATATTGATTGATGTTCTGGGGATAAAATATCGACGATGAACTTTTAAATTCATATATAGAAGATAGTAGTTTGCATTCTCTACTTAACTCTTCTAATGAATTGTTGTTTCCACTCGCGAGTTGTTGATTTAAAAGCTGGTTGTCTATTGTATTCTATTAGATTTTTTCCTGTTAGAGACTAACGATAATTTATTGTATATTATCTTAGTCATAATATTCCTTCTTGGGCTAGTTGAGCTCACCCTTTTCCTTTTTGTTCCATTTTTCTTCTCGGAGGAGGCGAGAATGTAGCGAAAGTACTATAGTGGGGTATGGAATGAAGGTTCTAGAGAGAGTTGTTTAGTAGTCCTCACCATTTTATAAAATAATGTATCAATAATTATGATGGGGATTTATTTGCGTGTGGATATTGTCTAGATGGTAATATCTGTATTTAAACTCACAGTTTATATGTTGTAATAATAAAGTTGTAGTTATTTTTGTACCATGTATTTGGCGACTCAGAATGGGTTGGATGGAATGGACCTATTTTGGGGGCGTCACATCAACTACCACGTTCGCTTTTCCAGGATGGTAAGGTCAGAACATTTGCCAAAATGAGTCTCATCTTGAGTTCTTCGAAGCTCTTCCCACATTCCTTGCTCCATTCAATTTTTGTATCTCTACGAGTCAGCTGAGTTAATGGAGTAGCGATTCGAGAAAATTTTTCCACGAATCTCCGATAATAACCAACTAAGCCTAGAAAGCTATGTATTTTGATTACTAACTTAGGTTGCTCTCAACTGTGACTCATATCCCAATCTTGGATAGCACGTCACAATGGAACCTATTAGTTTACTACCGCACAATATGACGTCCCCTACGGTGAGTTTGGCTTCAGTGCATTCCACAAAGGAAGTCACCAGATAGAGGCTCGGGTATCAACTTCTATAGTTGGGTTTTTAACTCCTGAAGTTCAATAGGAGCCATTCGATATGAGATTTTAGAAATGGGTTTTATACTGGGTTCAAAGTCGATACAAAATTCAATATCACGCTCTGGGAGTAGGCCAAGAAATTCTTCAGGAAATACGTCAGGAAATTTACTAACAACAAAAATATCATTCAAATCTGACATATTTTTGATCAAGTCCATGACATGGGCTAAGAAAACTTGACATCCGTTTTTCAATAAACGAATGGCTTTATGACTTGATATGAAAAAGTTTGACTTCAATGGTTTGGTTGCTTGAATTGAATAACAGGTTGCTTAGGAATATAAATACTAACAACCTTACGAAAGCAATCAATTTTGGCATGATGAGTAGTTAACCAATCAATCCCTAATATCACATCAAAAGCAAGTATCTTTAAAGAGATAAGATCAACAGGTAATGTGATGGTGCCAACCTGAATCAAGCAAGATTTCTAAATAGTGGATGTAATGAAAGTTTCTCCTAACGGAGTCTCCACAGATAAGTCAAAGTCTAATTTCTCCAGAGTCAAGTTTAAACGTTGAGCGCAAGCAATAGAGATAAAAGAATGGGTAGAACCGCTATCTAATAAGGTATAGATTTTGCAAGAATTTATAATTAACTAACCCATGACAACTTCGTTCGGGTTCCACGCGTTTTGGGCAGTCACAACAAACGTTCTTCCAAAAACCGCCGTATCCGCCTTTGGTGCCACCGTCCCAGCTGGACTTGATTTCGCTACAGGACAAAATCTAGCTATATGACCATCTTTTCCACAACTAAAATATACCTTGGAAGGCTGTGAACAGTTTGGACTTATATGTCCCTCCTCTCCGTATTTGTAGCATCTAACTAGCGGTCGTTCTCCTCCCCTAGAATTTGTTGCTGGTGCTGGTGCTGCTGCCAACGTCTTCCCGTCATCGTTAAATCTTCTCTTCTTAAAATTTCCACTTGAATTATTTCTTCTATTATCTTGGCCATGATTACCACCGAAGTGGTTACCATTTCTGGCACGATAATTTCCTCCACGATGATTATCATTGTACCGATGGTCGTTGCCACCGGTACGATTATTATCATGTTTCTGGTCGCTCGGTTGAACAGACTCATTATCTCGCTCTAATAATTGAGTCCTGTTTACAACATCTGAATATAGAGAAAATTTATGAGAAATGAGGTATTGACGAATTTTGAGTTTAAAACCTCTCAGAAACATCCGCGTCATACGTTCCTCATTCTCTACTAAATGAGGTGCAAACCTGGATAACTTCGCGAATTTCTCCTCGTACTGGGACACCGTCATGTTGTTCTGTTCTAGTCTAATAAACTCTACCTCCTTCATATGACGAATACTTTCAGGAAAGTACTTGTCATTGAATAATTTCTGAAACGTTTCCCAAGACATGCTAAGTGCAGCTGGATGGGTACGCTTCACAGATTTCCACCAGTAATCTGCCTCATTATGGAACATAAAGGTGGCGAATGGAACCTTCTGTTCCTCCGTGCATCCCAAGACATCGAATATCTTGGTAATTTGCTTGACCCACGTCTCCGCCTTAATCGGATCAAGTTTTCCCCAGAATTCTGTTGGTCCCAACTCTTTGAACTGCTTGGCTGTGACAAATCGTACATTGCTATCATTTCCACCTATATTTTGTACACGAGTCTCCCTCGTCTGATTTTGCATGAAGTGCAAAAAGCTTCTAAACATCCCATCGTTCATCGTCTGATCAGTGGTGTTGTTTACAGGAGGAACATTTCCATCATGTTGCACGTTCTCCTCATTGGTGAGCAAAGGTGTCTCCACAGTCTCATTTACTCCACTATTAACATTCTCAGTCGTCATTCTTAAATACTGCCATAAAACAAGGGTTAATTAAACCAATTAACATACCACATAATATTCCTATACTCTGACCAACTAACAAATAAGCTTAGGTAGGACATACTAGCGAAGGATTTACACATCTCTCCCCTCCTAGTTCTATTCCCGATCTACGCATAGATCATATCCTAAGCTCACGATACCAATTTGTGGACGCCCCAAAATAGGTCCATTCCACCCAACCCATTCTCGAGTCGCCAAATACATGGTACAGAAACAACTACAACTTTATTATTACAATTGTCGTGCAAAATACGACAACACATACTGTGAGTTTAAATACAAATATTATCTTCTAGACAATATCTACACCCAAATAAAGTTCTCATTATAATTATTGATACACTATTTTATAGAATAGTGAGGACTACTAAAACAACTATCTTGAACCATCACTCCACACCTCGACTAGTTCCCATTTATATTCGCCTCCACGAGAAGAAAAATGGAACAAAAGGAAAAGGATGAGCTCAACTAGCCCGATAAAGAATATTATGACTAAGATAATATACAATAAATTATCGTTAGTCTTCAATCAGGAAAAATATGATAGAATACAATAGACAACAAGTTTGAGATCAATATTCGCGGCGAAAATAATAATTCATAGAAGAGTTACGTAGAGAATGAAATCTACTAAAATCTATGAATTTAACGATCCATCATCAACATTTTATCCTCGTAACATCAATCGATATTCATCTTTGCACTATGGCCAAAAGATATTCAGCCGTTAAGATATTCATGTGACATCGATCGTTATTCTCAACACTTCATTGTTACTCAACACTTTGCATCTGCACTACTGGGCCAAAGATATTCATAAGAAAATCAACCATCTTTGCACTACTGTGCCAAAGATATTCAATAATATCATCATTTAGGACTGAGGATGATGAAAAATATTTTAAAGAAAACGAATCCAGTGAAACAAAAGAATAAATATTAAGGATTTGTACTTTAGACAATCCAAGTTCAAAAATACTCCATAATAAACTATTGTGGAGCAGAATTCAAAAAATGAAGATCAAAACATAGATCCAATCAAAGATAAGAACCATAATAGACAATCTTGGACACAGAAAAGAAAATTTAATTTTTCTGTGAATAGTGTCGTATACGTGAATAGTACTGTATACGTGAATAATAACTCCGACACTAAAAGATAGAACTTTCACGAGAAAAATCATCATGCTTCGTGAATAGTACTCGTGAATATTAACTCATGAATAGTAACTCGTGAATAGTAACTCATGAATAGTAACTCTGACATGAAAAGATCAGAATTCACTGGAAAAATCTTACCAATATTCTGGCATAATGATATTGAAAGAAATAATATCATTTATAAAAAAATAACATCCCTTGCCTCGAAAAGACAGTACTTCTGACTGGAATACTGGATATAGTGCTGAAAGGAACTTGCACCGTATAGCAACACTCAAAGTATCAAAATACTCACAAGAATAATACTCGATAATATAGGAGAGAGAAGTAGAGAGAAAACTTCACTCTATTTTAGAAAAATGCTTAGAAAAGGTGTGATTTTCAATTTTAACCTAAGCACTCTATTTATAGAAAAAATGTTTAGAATAACAAAATCAATTCGCACTCAATAAAAATTGAATATAATAATATATTTATAACCAAATTTTCCTTAGACCACCACATCAAAAACACATTTATCACACATTGGCTCGGGAATAAAATGAAAAAATGTTTAAAATAATTTTTTTGATTATTACAAAATCAATAAGGTTTTGTATAGTAAAATGTTTTTATATAAATAGAATATATTATATTTTATTTAAAAGATTTTTCTTTAAATATGGACCGTCGATTAAAGTAAATCAACTGGACCGCTCATGGATTAGTTACTACGCATTCCACTCAATAATTGAAAATAGAGAAAATTAATAATTCTTTCTTTCATAATAAATAGCCCTTTTATCAGAAAAATTTGAACCTTATGTCCTTTCCATAGGAAATTCCATTCACTATTACGTGAAATAGATAATAGTAATGAGTGACTCCTTCGAAGTTTGTATAATATCTAGTAGATAATATTTGTATTCAAATCACGCTTTATGTCGTGATTGACACGACAGCTTATATTAGTAAGTTGATTTTGAATTTATTAACTCCAAGATGGTGGACGATACGGTATCGAGCTCTAGGATATGATCCCAAGCTAAGAGGTGAGAATAGTACTAGGAGGGAGAATGGAATTCTTCGCTAGTATGACCTACCTAAATTTATTTGTATTTAACTGCATTAGTTGTATGAGGGATAATATGTGATATGTTAATTAACCCTTATTTTGTGGCGTTGTTTGAAAAAATGGCATCAGAGAATGTTGAGAAATAATATGAGAGTGTTGATTCAAATTTTCAAACAAAAGGTAATACTAACAACACGATAATTCCTAGACAATGATAACCATCGGGGAAATTATCATGCTAAGAATGGTAACCACTTCGGTTCATGGCAAGTGGAAATTTCAAGAAGAGAAGGTCATTTAATGATAGTGAAGTCAAGTGTACCGATAGTGGCACCAAAGGCGGATAATGACAAAACAAAATCGGGTTTCAGAAGAGCGTTGCGTGACTTCTCAAAAAGTGGGTAACCCGAACGGTTATTTACTTGGGTTAGTTAATTATAAATTCTTGAAGTCTATACCTTATTAGATACCCCTGGAGTTCTACCCATTCTTTTTCTCTCTTGCTTGCGCTCAAGCGCTTAAATTTGACCGAGAAATTAGACTTTGATTTATCTATCGAAACTTCGTTGGAGAAACCTTCGTTACCTCCAATCGCTTATTAATCTTGTTGTTTTCAAATAAACAAATCTTATCTCTTGAAAATACTTGCTTTTGAGGTAATTTTGAAAAACGATCATTAATTACTCATCATAAAGTTAGTGAAGGTTGTTATAATTCATAACCAACCCGTTATACTGAATTCAAAGTAACCAAACCCTTCACCTTTGGATAATTCATAAGTAAAGAGCACCTTTCGTGCTGTTGACTTCCTTGTGTGGAATGCACCTGGCCGGATCTTCGTAGGGCTACATCGTGAATGAAGATGGCAAGTTTAAAGGTATCATTGTGAGGTTACCTACAACTTCGATTTTTAGTGAAAAAACGTAACATGAAATTCAATTGACCATATCTCCTATTATATTTTGAATTTTTGAATGTGGTCAAACCTAGAGTTAGATCTATGAGTTACCTAACTAATCCAAGTGGAATTACTGGAAAAGGTGTTGTTGCTGTAAATTTTAAAATGCTACTGCTCCAGAAATTTTAAGGGGCTGTTTCGGCCACTTAAATTATGAGAAAATTCTGGCCTTTTGGGACATGAAGGTATATGGTATAAAGTATCTCCTGTCCAAAATGAGCTCTATTCTCGACTTAAAAATGAGCAAATGAAATTTCAATATTTCCTCGCACAAGATTTGGGAATTTTTGGAGTTAAACAAACCTTGTTGAGGTAGCTAATAACTTCTTAAGGAATTAATTAGAAATTGATTTTGAAAAATAGTAAATGAATTTGCTTTTGAAAAATTGTAGACAACCATACCCTCAAAGTTACTTAAATGCTTCGGCAAAATATATTTTCATCATGGGACTATATTATGATAAAATCACGCTGGTATATAAAGTACTATCCCAGAAAAAGAAATATTTTTGGACTGATTTGGTATTTTTCATGAAAATAGTTTAGTTAAAGGTTTAACATATTGAAAATATTGAGTTAAATCACAAAAATATGTTATCAAGACTATTTCTTATATTCTAACACTGAATGGTCAAAAATCTACTGTTTATTCAATCCAAGTGAAATTACTGAGAAAAAGTTGGAAAATAGGATTTTAGGTCCATATTAAAGTATCTCCTGTCCAAAAATGTACTCGTTTTCATAGTTAAGGAGAATCCTATATAACAGTATGCATATTTTTTGAGGGATTTGATAATTCCAGGAATGATATCTTTATGAGTATGGCATTTTGAAATGATTAAATGCATTATATTTATCATGAAAAAGTTTATTACGACAAATACGTTATGTGAAGTAAACAATTTTGCTACTAGAATCCTATATAGAGTATATGTATATTTTTGAGGGATTTGAGATAAATTGCATTTTTTATAAATTTAAGAAGTGATTAAAATATAACATGGGATATTCTTGAATCCTGGATAAATTATATTATAAATGTTTAATATTTATCCTTTATCTTATTTCGACGATTCTTTATATCATTATCCTCATGTTTTATTATTTTTTAAAGTCATCTGTGGGTTCGTAGTAAAAGATTAGATGGACTTGGTATGATTATGACTTGATTGTTCTATATAATCATAATCGTAATTGAAAACACAATTATCTTCGGATATTTCTAAATTATGCGGTAGTGCAGAATGAAAGATAATTTGTATCATAAGTAAGTATTAGGATACTAATGAATATCCTTAGCACTACGAGTGAAAAGGATTTTGGATGATTGACCGTGGATTAATTATTGTTCAAAGTCATACTGTTACTACGTGGCATAGATGGAATTTCAAATGATTATGACCGCGGATCATTCGTATAATCATATGTAATCATTTAATTCGATGAACACAATTATTAGAAATTTTTGGTCAGTGTATTTCTTCAGCAAGGTATGGATAATTTGTGGTCAGTCGGATACTAATGAATATCCTCTTTCATTGGATTAATTATTGAAATTATGGAAAAGCGTAAAAAAGTCTCGTGTTTATAACCTATAATGAAATTAATTATGGATGTGTTCAAAGTCATCTCATGGGCTTACGCATAGATGGACTTGGTATGATTATGACAGGATGTGGATTCGATTACCATAATCTATAATCATAACAGTAATTGAAAACACAATTATCTTTGGTCAGTGAAAGTGCATGGATAATTTGTGGTTGTGAATACTTAATGAATATCCTTAGTTCGTTGATGGTGGATGATCGTCTCAAAGATGTGAAATATTAATTCATGGATGTGTTCAAAGTCATCTGTGTGGCTTACGATGTCGCATAGATGGACTTGGTATGATTATGACCAGGATCATTCGGTATAATCATAACTCAGTAATTGAAAAACACAATTATCTTTAAATGTAGTGTATGGATAATTGTGTCGTGATACTAATGAATACATGATTATCTTTGGTAGTAGCATGGATAATTTGTGGTGCGGATACTAATGAATATCCTCGCCTCAGTGCGTGGATGAAGGTGGATTAACGACGTGAGATGATTCGATGATATGGATTAATTATCGAAGTCGAGTCTCAGCAATGAAATATTAATTCATCATGTGGTAAAAGTCATCTTTGTCAGTCATTGTTGGATATGGTGATAATTACGGATTATCCTTATTATGATAATGAAGAATTGAAACATGATGAATATCCTTAGCAAAGTCTTGCATGGATAATTGATATGGTTGATTAGCATGATACCGGTATATTAAGTTGAAAGTCTCGAAGATTATTGGGCATGGATAATTGTCAGATATCTATTGGCACGTATATCTTTGGCTTTGTGCAAAGATGAATTGTTAATGAATATCTTTGGCGGATTCACGAAGATGAATTTAATATTTTTAACGATAAAGGTATTCAAAGGTACCCTCATCTCTTTATCATATCGTAGTCGCACCCTAATTTAATTTGGGGCGAGAAATTCCATAAGGAGGGAGATTGTGAGACCCTCAGATTTTATCAATAAAGATTTAAATTTTGTCGAAATAATTTTAATATTATGGTGTGAATTTGAGATAATATTATAGTTGTGGGTAGTATTTATAAATTTTGCAAAGTATGCAAGTGGTTATATTATATTGATTGGTCGGGAATATTCGGTTTAGCGGGGAATATTCGTAATAACTACAACGGCTCAATCATTGGTGGACATTGTAAGCGAATTATTGTCCGGATCGAGAAAGCACAAAAATATTTTATTGAAATAACGGCGGAAGTTTTACTGTGGTTACTTGTTGAACTACTCTTAGTAGTAAAAGTACGATGTCGTGGTTGCATAGTAAATACGGTGTTGATTATTGATGCTTTATGTGAGAAGTCACTCGGTTTGATTCCATTATTGTCGATTAATAATATGAATTATTATAGCGATAATGACGTTTTGTTTTATTCAGTATTATTAGCGTAATAAAATGAAACATCTTTTTATATAAAATAGAATACTTTATTAAAGTTATTCATAAATAGAATATATTATATTTTATTATGCATAGTATTTATAGTGTTTCGCATGATAGTGTTTTGCATGATATTGCAAGTGTTTGCATAGTAAAAATGTTTTTTATATAAATAGAATATATTATATTTTATTTAAAAGATTTTTCTTAAATATGGACCGTCAGATTAAAGTAAATCAATGCGGACCGCTCATGGATTAGTTACTATGCATTCCATTTTCCTATAAATAAGCTCATTCCTTCATTATTTTCTTACTAATTCATTGAAACTCTGTAGAGAGAGAAATTATAGAGAAGCTATAGAGAGAAAATTATAGAAAGAAAGAGAGATTCTGCTACTTCACTACTTCTATATTCATTTCTTTTTTTACGGTGGGTGTTATTCTTTCTTCTCAAGAGAACTTCGTTATTCCATTCATTATTATTCTATTGAATAACCTCGTATACGGTTTACCCTATACTTGGTGAAATCCTTTATGTTATTCCATTGCTTATTATTCTATTGAATAACTCAGATACGCTATGATTTATTCTATACTTGGTGACATTCTTTCTATTATTCATTTTGAACATCCTCGTCTCGTGGTGTTTTACACCTGGACCGGGTTCCGCTTTTTATTATTCTGCACGGAACATCTGTCATGTTGTGTTTTTAACGGACGGTTCCGCCTTTATCATTCTCCGTTGAATATCCTATTCGTGTGTGTTTTACACCAGATCTGGTTCCATCTTTTATTATTCTGTTGGAACATCCACGCAAATTGTGAATTTCACCGACACGGTTCCGTTATTATTATTCTGTTGGAATAACTTTCGTCATGCACAAGCACCGCATGCATGGTGATTTCTTTTGTTATTCCATTCTTTATTATACCCGGTTGGTTAAAACTTTGACTTCTATACTCCATGAAATTAGTAGAATATCCTTGATATTTGCGTTTCATCCAAAGATCTTTTCATGGAAATATTCTTACGATCATTATTGAATTTTATTTCTACTCTAAAAGAGATGTACATGTTGACAATTTGGACGTTAATAATTCATGGATTAAATAATTCTTGAACTTGTTTTATTGAATTACTATGTCATTGTCATCATCCTCATGTTATATTATGTTATCTTTGGCTTACGTCATAGATGAACTTAGTATGATTATGACCGAGGATCATTCAGTATAATCACGACTTGATATAAATGATGTGACAAAGTCCTCAGTGGCACTCGTAATGCATGATGGATAATTTTTGGTATGATTATGGGTGATTTGGTATAGTTGACCTATTGATAATTTGATGAAAATCCTTGTGTAGTACTGTGGATGATTAGATGTGGTGGTTTTATTTATTAAAATGAGTCTCGTGATAAAAATTGATGAAAACCTTTAAAACCTAAAAAGATAGTAGACTTTATTCTCTACTTGAATTTTTAATAGATTGTTTATTACCGCTAGATTAAAGCTTTGGTTGTCTATTGTATTTTATCGGTTTAACTTAATTAATGATAATTTATTACGCATTATCTTAGTCATAATATTTCTTCTTGGGCTAGTTGAGCTCACCCTTTCTTTTCCTTTGTTCTCTTGAAATGAGAACATAAATTTGAGACGAGTCGGGAGCGGAGTAATGGTCAGAGGAGGATAGCATTAGTAGTCCTCACTTTATTCGTGAAATAGTGTGATAATAGTTGTAATGAGGACTCCTTTTGCGAGTTTGTATAATATCAGTAGATAGTATATGTTGTATTTCACGCTTTTAATCGTACAGATTGTAATGATTATATTAATAAGTTGTATTTGATTCAATTTATATTTATGTAAGTGGCGACCCGAGATGGGTGTACGTATACCTAATTTTAGGGGGCGCCACATGCTTAATACGTGTTTAGCATTTATAGTAACAAAATATTCTTCCTCCTCATTTATTCATATATCACATTTTCATTATAAAATATCACCATTATTATATCAAAATATAATAATATATTTAAATGAATTATTTTATCGGAAAAGATAAAATATCAATTTTCAACAATTGTCACATTAAAAATTTTCTCCATCTATATCCACATAAAATGAATATTTTTTTATCATAATAATCAATAATTAATTATTCATAAATAATATTATGTAATCACAATATAAATAACCGGTAGATCCCAAGAAGAGGGGCTTTCAATAAGGATTTCTCCTTTACTGGCGGCAATGATTAGGTGACCAAACCTCTCCTTAGATGTAACTTTCTAGACATTGCCAATAATGTTATCTAATAATATTATTCCAATAATATGAATTATTGATCGATAATGAAAATCTTTGTGTAGTGACAATTATTGAAACAACAATAATATCAACGTAGCAATTATTAAATCGATAAAATAAAATATTGAGCAATTAATTACTCGTAACAAGTATTGAGTAGTGCTTTTTAAGTAAGAATCAATAATTGATGCAATACTGGTGTCTTCTTGTGTAACAAATAGTAGACTTCGTGTTTTAACCAAGGGTATTCCAACAAGATAATGTGAATAACTACTACTAGTTATTTATAAACAACTTATACTTATAGTTGCTTTCTTCATCCAATCGCTTTGCGTTATGGGGCCCATTATTAAGGTTGTGCTGGTAAATGCATTTAATATTCTCAAAGCGGAAAAATATTTCCACACTAAAAGAATAATATTCTTGACAACAATGAATATTTTATAACCACTTGCTTATTTGAAATATTTACGCATTTTACCCATAACTAACCACAATAATCAAATCAACCCTTACTATTTCAAAATAATAAATAAATGAAATTCTATTTTATTTAAAAATTGGGTCTTACACTTAATATTTGAAATTTTAAAATAAAACTAAAAATTAAAATTAAAATTAAAAAATAGTAAAAATAAATAAAAAACTAATTCAATATTTCAAAAAATGAAATTAACAAAATTTAAAATTAAATCTTTATTTTAAGAAAATATAGAAAATTTTATTTTAAAAATTATTAAATTTTCATAAAATATAGATTAAAAAATTAAATTTTAAAATTTTAATTATATTTAGGAAAAGTACACAAATTTTAAAAAATAATTTTTTTCAAATTTTGTTTTATGAATTTTTTTTACTTTTTTGAATCTATATTTTTGAAATTTTCTCATTTTTTTAAAAATAATTTTTTTTCCTCGATAATAAAGTTTTAATTTTTGTTTTCTTTTTTGAATTTATACTTTATAAAAATTTACTCATTTATTTAAAAATAAAAATTTCCTATTTTTTTCCTTGAAAATAATAAATATTTTAAAAATTTAATTTTTTTATAAAAAAATCAATTTGTTTTTTTATTTATCTCTTAATGTTTCTTGTATTTTAATTTGCATTTTTAGCATTTATTTTAAAATTTTTAATATTAAGAATACATATAATAATGTTAAAAATATAAACTTTTTTTTTTCTTTTGAAAATAAAGTTTTACATAAAAATGAAAAGAATCTACTTTTATTGTAAATAAAGTTTTATTTTTTTATTAATTTCTTTGAATCTATATTTTATGAAACCTTAGTCATTTTATACATATAATATTTAATTTTAAAAGTTTTTAGTTTTTTTTATAAAAGAAATATACTGGTGAAATTGGAGTTGGGTCAAAATTTTGTAAAAATGAGTTGAGTTAGAGACAAATCGGGTAAAAGAAACGTAATCGACGAAAAATATCAATTTAAGGACTTAATTGACGAAAATTGAGCTTTAGAGAGTACTTTAAAAGTGTGTGATAACTTGAAGGGACAGAAGTATCATTTAACTTTTTAAAAATCATGCAATTTAAAACATGTATGCTAGACAATATAGTAGAGGTTTCATGAGTATATATATATATATATATATATATATATATATATATATATATATATATATATATATATATATATATATGGTCAGGATCTTAAGTTTCACCCATTATCGACATACCTTACTCACCCTCTTTTAGCGACGGATCGCAGTGATTTATTGGTCCATCGCTATATATTATTCCCGTCAATTATATATGTTGTTTGTCATTTATATGTTGTCTGTCGCTAAAAGTTAAGACGATTTGTTCTATATATAATGACGACGGGATGAATCGTCGCCTCGATCCGTCGCTAAAGGAGGGTGAGCAAAGTATGTTAGATAAGGAAAGAGCTTAAGATCCGGACCGTATATATGTGTGTGTGTGTATATATATATATATATATATATATATATATATATATATATATATATATACAGTAAAATCCCTATTTAAGAATACTCTATATAAAAATAACTCCACAATATTATAAAAAATTTAGTCCCAATTTGGAATTGATTGTAAATAGGAATAATCTCTAAATTGTAATATGTTATATATTTTTTAAGTCAAAATTATTAAAACTATACCTCTATATAGTAATAATTTCATATATATATATATATATATATATATATATATATGTATATATGAGAGAGAGAGAGAGACAATAGTAATTTTAAAAGACTATATTTTCTATAAAAGAATTCATTTTCCTATAAAAGACTACATTTCTTATAAAGGACTACATTTTCATATAAAAGACTACATTTTTCCTATAAAAGACCATATTTTCCTATAAAAGACTATATTTCCTTACAAAAGACTACATTTTCATATTTTGAAAATCTAAATAATTTATGTTTTCTTTAATTTTGTTATAAAATCTATAAAATCTATATTTTTGTTAAAGTGAATATTTTTGGGTGTTAGAAAAATATTTTGTATCAATACCTCTATTAAGTAATAACCTCTCAATTAAAATACAAATAGTTTGGTTCCAAGTCTATTCCTAAATAGAGGTTTTACTATATTTATATATATATATATATATATATATATATATATATAGACACACACACGATCCGTCTCTTCAACGAATTATTGGGAATAAATTAAAAACGAATTGACTATAGCGACAAATTTATTCATCATTATAATATAAAAAGTTGGTTTTTTATGCAATAGCCAATTTTGTTTTTGCACATAAACTAAATTCTTAATTTAGTTCATGCACAAGAGACACCTACTGATTCATTAATCATTTTTAATCAAAGAGGCCTAACAACATTTAGGAAACACATCTGTCTCCATGTGTGAGCTGGTTTCTGTCTCTCTGTCTACACACGCACAGAATCTCATTGACTCAAATTATACATAAATAGGAGCCCATTTGCACAAATTATGAAAGCGCCTAATCATATAGCAAGAAAGAATACTCTTGTGCTGCATATGCACAGGGGCGGATCCATTTAAGAGAGTATAGAAAGCTGCCCTGTTAAATTTTTTTGTTTATAGGTATATGAATAGTGGTAAATATGTAAATAAATAAATTTAAATGAACAAATTAATGAAAAAATTAAATTTAAAAGGGCAAAAAATAATTCATTCATATTTTAAATACAAGTACAGACAAATGTAGATTCATTCTACTTCTGCCTTCTAAATTGTATATATACATATTTTTTATTTAAAATTTCTTTTTTAGTTTAAATTATGAATATTTATTGCAATTTGTAAACATTATTATGATTAGTTCAATTTTTCTTTATTTAACTTCAACAAAAAAATTAATTAAAATTCGCCTTGAAAAAAATTTCTGAATCTGCCCCTGCATATACATGAATATTTTAACAAAGAACTACTTAACAATGTAAAAGTTGGATGAAAAGAAGAGATCACCACAAAAACCATAACAAAATTGTGACGCCTCTAAAATTGGGTATCGTCAATTTCTTTGGCCACTTACGTAGTACATAAATTCAAATACAACTTACTAACCTAATCGCGTAGGTGTATGTCTGACATAAAGCGTGAGTTTGAATACAAATATTGTCTACTAGATATTATACAAACTCAAAAGAGTCCTCATTACAACTATTATCACACTATTTCACGGAATAGTTGAGGACTACTAATGCTTATCCTCCGGACCATTACTCTGCTCCTCGACTTCGTCAAATTTATGTTCTCATTTCGAAGAAAGGCGATTGAAAGAAAATTGGAAATTTCAACTGAAATTTAAAGAAGAAATATTATGACTAAGATAATGCGAATAAATTATCATTAGCCTTCAATGATGTTAAACCGATAAAATACAATAGACAAACGGTTTAAGCTGCAATGAATATCTGCAATCCATTAAAGAGACAGTAGAGAATAAAAACTACTATCTTTTAGGTTTTAAAATGTTTTCATCAATTTTTTATCGTGAGACTCGAACAATAAATAAACCACCACATCTAATCATCCTTGTATCTGCGGTCGAGGATTTTCATCAAATTATCGATGGTCGTGACTATCTTAAGAATCACCCCGATCATAATCATACCTAAAAAAACTATTCATCACTGCATTCTGCCAATTTGAGGACTTTTATCACATCATTTATAATAATGCCATTATTATACCGAATGATCCTGGTCATAATCATACTAAGTTCATCTATCATCGTAAGCCAAAGATAACATAATATATCTCGTGGGATGATGACAATGACATAATAATTCAATAAAACAAGTTCAAGAATTATTTTATCCAGGGAATTAATAACGTCCAAATTGTCAACAAGATCTTGTTTTGTAGAGTAAAATTCAAGAATGATCGGAAGAATATTTCCATGAAAAGATCTTTGGATGAAACATAAATATCGAGGATATTCTACTAATTTCATGGAGTATAAGTCAAAGTTTTAACCAACTAGGTATAATAAAGAATAGAATAACAAAAAGACATCACCGTGCATGCGATAGAGCATGCAGGTGAGTTATTCCAAAGAATAATAAATAGAATGCATAGTAATTAATCCATGAAGCGGTCAGGATTGATTTACATTTTAACTGACGATTAATCCATATTTAAAGCAAAATCTTTTAAATAAAATATAATATATTTAAATAAAAAATATAATATATTCGTAATAAAATATAATATATATTTAAAAATAACTTTTTACATTTTATATAAAGATGTTTGCTTTTATTACGTTAATAATACTGAATAAAACAAAACGTCATTATCATTATAATAATTCATATTATTAATAATGATAATGGAATCAAACCTGGTGACTTTCACATAAAGCATAATCAAAAATATAATATAATATTCTATTTATAGAATCAACCAGAAACTCGTTATTTAATAAAATAGTCGTTTTTCGATTTTATATAAAAAGATAGTTGTCAGACGAATATTCCCTGCTAAACCGAATTTATTATCGAATATAATATAATAAAGCAAAATTTATAAATCTACCCACAACTATAATATTATCTCAAATTTTTTATTAAAAATTATTTTCACAAAATTTAAATTTTATTGATAAAATAAAAGTCTCATCAAAAAATTATCCAAAATAGCACATTATTTCCTCTTTAACAACGTAAAAGTTGGATGAAAAGAAGAAATTAGGCTATTTTCCCAAAGCCTCAAATGATACATTATTTCCACTAGAAAAGACATCAATCGGCCAAGTCTACGTTCAATATTGTTTTTTTTATCAAATTATTATTCTCACTTGCACTTTATTGGATACCATCCCCCTTTCCTTCATTATTTATGCATATTCCACCTAACCAGACAATTATATTAAATTTTAAGAGGTACGTACAGACAATTAGATAAACTTCAACACACCTAACTCCACTTAACCAGCATCCAAAGCCTTATAACTTCACCTCACCTGCATAAAGAAACATACACTAAACGTTATCAATAATCATTCCACAGTATAATCGAAGTACGTACCTGGTATGTTTTAATTTAGACAAACAATTCCATATATCCTCTTCTTTTAGTTTTGCTAAATATAAAGTTCCAGGTTGCAATGGCGTCCTCCTCATCATCCGGTATGTTAAGCTGATTGATAAAATTAATATTTTCATATGAAAACAGTTGCTATAAGTCTTATAACGACTGTATTTACCGTTGCTATACAACACTTTTCATGTGCTATTTTTGTGTTTCCAAATTTTAAAATCTCAGGGGATAGAAAGTTAGACCCCAGGCTGCAATTTTACCAAGCAATACGCAGGAACGACTGGTACACTCTCAGAGACCTTTTTGATAAATTCCCACTAGCTCGAACGACACCAATTACGGAAGATGGAGAGACGGTACTAATTTTAGTGGCTAAACAAGGGACTAAATCAAATTTATTATTGAGGAGGTTAATAGAATACATTCCTTATGAGGCACTAACTCAGTGCGACCACAAAGGGAACACAGCTCTCCACGCAGCTGCAGTGGTCGGCGATGTTGTTGGGGCCAAGATACTTGTGCACAAAAATCCAGATTTGGCCGACATTTCCAATGAAGACGGCCAACTGCCGTTCCATGTTGCTGCTACTCGTGTCCATAGGGATCTAATGCTCTTTCTGTTGAACGTGGCAACAGATAATGTGGTGTCAAACCTGTTTGTGGGCCAAAATGGTGCTAAGTTTATCTGCAATTTAATATCTTCAGGGTTTTATGGTGAGTTAAGTCTTCGGAGCAATTATATTGTGTCAACGTTAATTAAAATTAATTAGCTTCGATTTGAAGAAACGAATTCTAATTATTTTCCTTCTAATTAATGTTTTTAATTGATCTTTCAGATGTTGCTCAACTACTAATCGAGAAGTACCCCACGTTGGCTTGCGATCGAGCCTTTCCCCCTTTGGAAGCAATAGCCCAAGAACCTAGTGCCTTTCCAAGTGGAGTAAAGTTGGGCTTTTGGAAGCGCCTGATCTACACCCGTTAGTTTCCTTATCTTTTTTATCATATGTATATATATATATATATATATATATATATATATATATATATATATAATTGATTCTGGTACTGATTCTGGTTAGTTTATGTTTCAATTACAAATTTGCATAGATAATTGATTGATGCGCATGGTTATTAAAAATCGATATTGTTTTGTTGCTACATACTTATTTTTAAAATTATGACGCAGACTTCAAAACTTATTGTCATTTTCTACTACCATCATAAATAATTTTTTTTTAAAAAACTTTTCTGGAATAACTCTTTCAGACGAGTAAGATTTTTTTTTTTTTTGTGAAACAAATAGAGTACTTTTTTAAAAAAAAAACTTCTAAGTAAATTGATATTCCAAATGCTCAAAGGGGAATTTTTCTGCATCTGATTTTGTTTGATATTGAAGTATAATATTTATTAACTGCTACACTGAAATTGGAAAACATAGATGCAGTTAGATTTCCAACATATTTAATCACCAGATAGCTTGACAGTGATTAAAAAACTTACTGCATGAGATGATGTAATGCACTTGCATAACAAGGAACAAAAGATTCTTTGAATATTCTTGGGAATCTAAACATATATTACTAGTAATTAATTTAAAAATTTATAATCCATAGGCTCGTGGAGGTCTGGGGTCCAATTTCTCATAATTTGGAAACTGGTTATGATTTGGTGGCTGAAGAGTAGTTTATTGAGAGTTGTCCATAATATATGGACAGACCTAATGCCTAGTTGAGATTGTGTACTTGTTATTATATGGATTCGTGCCCCCCCTTAAGACATTGGCCCCAAATGATAGCTATATAGAGAGAGAGGGACTCATTTTTGGGACTCTCTGAAGACTAGTAACAAGATGGAGAATATTCTATCCTGGTCTTAGTCCACATTTCAACTTGTATTCTTAACATCTCCAGCCAAAACCCTAATTGTAACTTTTACCGCACACTTTTATGTCAGTACTCTTTCTTGATTAACTAATATATGGACTCCATCAGTTTGCCTTTTAATTGATGAAATGGTTGGAGGCAAGTATATATCTCCAGCATGTATCAATCCATATAAAAATGCAAGCTTAGAGAACTTAAAACAAAGCTCTGTATATTTCTTGATTGAAGCTCTTAATATATAGGTTGTTGACATAAGATATTGAGTGATTATTTCGTTAGAGAGCGTTTGGTTCATTTAGTGTGTTTAGTACGTTTAAAAGTTCAAAAACACTTTAGAATCTTGCCTAAAAGCAGTTTATTTTAAACAAAATTTATTTAACTAAAAAACACAGCGTTTGAGTCACAAATGTAGTGCTTGTGATTCAAATTTACCGCAATACTAAAATGGTTTTGAAAAGGTCAAATACTTATTGTCTATTGTCATAGAAGTTTTATTTAACAATATTTCTCATATGATAGACATCTTTCCCACCCTCAATTTGCATTGGCAAAGAACTAACTTGAATTGATGCAATTAATTGATTACTTGAGAAGGACATACAAATTCTATTATGTAATTGCATCAATTAATATTTTTGTTTGCCAGGTTTTCTTTGGGCGAACAAAAATTCCACCACACCAAATTTTATGCAACTAAACAAGCAGGGCCCAGTATTTGGTATGTTATAAGACACTTGTCCTATTTAAATTATTTGCAATGCAGTGTGTGCAGTTTCTTGAAAGGGGATGTGCATAACATAAAGAAACTATTTAGCTTCCAATTGCAAGTTTAGGGGATCACTATTTCTACAAGTATTTTTGATATTTTCACATAATTCCTTTTCACATGAAGGTGAGACCACTGTATGCTCATGTGAGAGAGGACCATGTGAAAATATCAAAAATACATGTTGAAATATCAGTTCTCTAAATTTAAACTATAATATTTGCTCCTATGATAATGTTAGATTTGAGATCTAATATTTGAACCAATCACACAAAAATTATATGAATAAAAATAAAAATAAAGAACACACTATATACTCAAGTTTGCCTAATTGTGACAAATGTTGTTAAAATTAATAAGAACAAATCCCAACAATATGTCTCCTGAATCGAAAAGCTAGATATCCAATAATTCATCCCTTAACTTGAAACTTTAAATACTTCAATTTCGTGTTATCATTGTTAATTAGCGACATCTCCTTCTCTTCATAATCATTATTCATGGTGGTCATCCTCCTTATCATCTTCATAATCACTGAATACTCTAATATTCCGAAAGACTGTTGATTTCTAAATACCAGAATCTCTCCTTGAACTGTTAAAGGCCATCTCACATCTCGCTCTTGCAAATTAACTTACCTCCATGCTCACACTATATATACTTCTAGCTCATTCTCCAAATGCTTAAGCTGTCGAAGGAAAGGAATTGCTTCCTATATAGTACTATAAGATAATTTTTTTCAAAAAAAAAAAAAAAAAAAATAACAAAGACACTGATCAAAATACTCCATTGGTCCCTAAATTAAAAACTTACATTTTTAAAATTACAACTTTTGAGGGTTATTTTATGTTTTCAATTATACTGTAGCCTATATATTTGTTAAGAATTTAGTACTGATGGTGTGATAACAATAAAAGGTAACGGCAAATTCAGAATATTAATTTTTGACACACCCTAATCATGCGGTTGTATTTGCTACTGTCCGCAATTATTATGTTTCACTATTATCATTTTCTTTCAATTGCTCACTGGTTAGTTTGCTTTGTTTTGTAGTGTGCAGGAGTTTTTTTTCCAAAGTCCTTGACATCATAGGTACAAAATGCTGAAGTTGCCACTTATAACATAGACATTGATTATAATTTTCAGTAATTGTTGAGTTCATTAATATCATTGCAGTGCCACAATTGAAGAATATTAGAAGGACGAAAGTGTTGCATCTTCAAGCAATGGAACTCCTACAATGCTTGTGCAAGGAACTCATGCGCGTATCTTCCTCAGAAAATTCAGATTCAATATTTAGAAGTTCCTTCCTCTTAGCGGCACAATGTGGAATTTCGGAAGTTGTAGAAGAGATTTTGAAGTCATTCCCCAATGTAATTAATTGTGCTGATGCAGATAAGCACTCTGCTCTCCATCTTGCAGTTATGTACCGTCATGAAAATGTGTTCAGTGTCCTTAATGGTCTAAGTGGAGAATCCTTTGCCTTCTTATTAACGGACTTGGACTACAAAGGGAACAATATCTTGCATTTGGCTGGAAATAGAGCGCAACAATACCAACTCGATCTTGTTTCTAGTGCAGTTCTACAGATGCAGCGTGAGTTGCAGTGGTTTCAGGTAAATAATTGCTAACTGGGTCACAAGAAACTTGTCGCTTTCTGTTCCAAAGTCGTACTATAATTTATTGAATTTGTTAAACACTCTTACAAACAGGCTGAAGATTGTTACAAAAAGGATGATTGAATTGAACATGAAACTAATACTACTATTTTCTGTCTTGTTTTTCTTCGTTATTCCCCATATGTTCCTCGAGTCATACCAACTAGCACTCTAATTCAAAATGCACTTGATTTAATATAGGAAGTGGAAAGGCTTGTTCCACCTCAACATAAAAAACAGAAGAATGAGGACGGGATGACGCCTTTACAACTATTTCAAAAGGAGCACAAGGAGATGGAGGTATACGAAGGGCAATGGATGATTGGCATGGCAAATTCATGCACAGTTGCAACAACAATCATTGCTACAATAGCATTTGCAGCAGCCATCACAGTACCGGGAGGTAATAAAGATGACGGAACCCCAATGTTCTCTGGTGGAGCAACCTATATTATATTTGCAATATCAAATGCACTCGCATTATTCTCATCTATTTGCACCTTGTTGATATTCTTATCCATCCTCACCTCGCGCTATGCAACCATTGATTATCTCTATTCCTTGCCAAATAGATTAATAATGGGTCTGGTTGCCCTTTTCTTTTCTATAACATCCATGATTATATCTTTCAGTGCAACTCTCTATCTTGTTTTCGCCCAGAATAACAATTGGATTCTTATTCCAATCGTGGGATTGGCTCTTCTACCAGTGTACTTATTTGTTGTGCTACAATTTTCTCTCCTCGAAAATATGATGCGATCCACATATGGTAGCATTCTTAGGCCCAAGAAAGAAGAAAAACTTACCAATATTTGGGAATAACCTACCATTATTGGGGAACTATATTTTGTTATTACGGATAAGTTTATATCTTACTTTTATGGACTTATCTATTGCAGAATTTGTAGGCAGGGAAACTAATAGTCAGAACAACAATATTCGTGTAAAATTATGTAATGTTAATATGCTATGAACATTTTGTTTTGGTCACTATGAGTCTATGACATGCCCTTTCTTGTATGGATTTTGTATTTCTTATTTCTTCAGCTAGTTTTTTTATAAATTTATTGCGACTTATTGTCTTAAATTAAAATTCTTATTTCATTACATTATATGTTAGTTTATATATACTTTTTGAGATTTTAATGGTGGCAATATGATTGTGTTCAAATGGATTAGTTTGATTTGCTTGGGCTGATTTGATATGAGTTTATTGAAAATAAAATGATATAGACTGTTTTTCATGATGACCCAATTTGGATATAAAATCCATTAGAAGTTACTACCATTTAATCTATGTTCTTAAGGAAACTCCTAGGAATTTGTGGAAATATTTTAATTGCAACACATTTTTATTGCTGAAAATTCTTTTTCTAATATATTTTGTCAAGATATGAAATCTGTTTTGAACAGGAGTCTATCATGGAAAGTGTTTTAGAGTTGTCTAGAGAATGGACCGTAACAACCTTATCATATAATATCTTTGTACTCCTTTAATTAAGTCTGATTGGAAAATCATATATTTGAATTGATGATTTTGGAAAATTATTATAGTCGTTGGACATAACAAAGTTGTTGAAATTACAATCTTTTTTAATCAAAGACTGAGCTTTTCTTGCTATCTATTTTCATACAGACGTTGGTCTTGGTCTTATATATTTACATCCTGCTCGGCAAAAAGAACGGAGAACTCTTGAAGCTGCTATCCATCTTACATAGAAATACTTGCATTTGAGAGCTTATCAAGTCTTGTTCCGGCAATTAATTGTACTGTTCTTAATTTCATTTGGGCTAGAAAATATAGAACTATGTAATTATACTATTTGTAATCCGAATACAAGCCTAGTTTGGCTTGTGTGATGTTACTCTATACAAAGGAAGCTTCAAATTAAAAGTCTCAGTAGTGAGAAAAGTTATAGAGGTGCAAGAGAACAGTGGTGTCCAACACATAGTTGGGCTTCTTTGTACAAGGAGTTCTTTGTAATCAATAGAGTATTAAATTTAAGGGTTTTTTACAATAATATACAACAAATAGTAAATAATTATAAGAATAGTGCAATAATATAAAATAATTACAAAAATAGTGCAATACAGTATCCACTTCATATCATTCAAACACTGAAATCATGGGGGAGTAATTGCCATTATTGGCAATAACCAATTCTTTTCAAACTACAGCTTCGAAATTCACAAATTCGTCTGGCGCGTCCGCTCCACAACGCCAAGTGCGCCGGTCTCCAGTTCCACGAAGGCCTCCTCATGTACTCACTCGTCATCTCCGACATCCTCACTTCGCCGCCATGGACCGTTGCTTCGTCCTCGGTGACATCACCTACTACCTGCTATGTTGATGATCTCTCTGCGCGCATACGACGCCGATCTCCTCATCCATTACGGCCACAGCTGCCATTATGACGAAGGTTGATTTAGTCCAAAAATTAAAAAGAGAAGAAGATAAATTTTAGTGCAGTTTGTAGCCAAACATTTATACAAAGGCAACCATTTTAGTTTTTGTGGGTAACCAAGAGAAATTTCAGTGCAGTTGGTAGCCAAAACTTTCATACAAAGGTAACTATTTTAGTTTTTATTGGTTACATTTGTATTAAGATTTAGCTACCAACTACACTATGAAAAAAAAAATCTATAATAGATTTTTTATAATTAATTGGTAACCCAATAAAACTGAATTGGTTATATTTGTATTAAGGTTTGGCTACCAACTTCATTATGAAAAAAAAATTCTATAATAGATTTTTTTTTAATTAATTGGTAACTCAATAAAACTAAATTGGTTACATTTGTATAAAGGTTTGGCTACCAACTGTACTATGAAATAAAAAAAATTTATAATAGATTTTTTTATAATTAATTGGTAACCCAATAAAACTGAATTGGCTACCTTTGTATGAAGGTTTCATGTTACGTTTTTACCAAAATCTGATTTTTCAGCCCTTTGTGATTTCTAAGAAACTTTCATGTTTTCACATAATAACCACATAACTCATCATAACACTTACTAATACTTCATATACCCATGATTTTCATTAGTCCAATGCTTTTATTATGACTTTCATCATAATCTTCGTAAATGATCCTTTTAGTCGATTTAAATATTTGAGGGTTTAAGAAATGGGTTTTGTCTTCGGGGTCAATACAAATTCGATTTCACGCTCTAAGTAGGTTAAGAAGTCTTCATGAATACGCTTAGGAAATTTATTAATAATAGAAATATCATTCAAAATCGTGACTCTCATCCAAGACTGGATAAGACGTCACATTGATACCAACTGTGACTTCTATCCCTTAACCTAGATAGCACCTCACAATGATACCTATAAACTTGCCATCTTCATTCACGATGTCGCTTCACGAAAAGTCAAGCGGTGCATTCCACACAAGGAAGTCAACAACGAAAGGTTCGGGGCTCTTTACTTATGGCTTCGATATGACAATAATTGACTTTAGTAGTTTGGTTACTTGAATTCGCACAACAAGTTGGTTATGAATATAAAAGCTAACAACCTTACTTAAAAGAATGATGAGTAGTTAACCAATTGATTCCTAAAATCCCATCAAAGGCAAATATTTTCAAAAGATAAGATCGACAGTAACGTGAAAATGTTTATTTGAACCAAACAAGATTTAAAAATAGTAAGCGGTAACGAAGGCTCCTACTAACGAAGTTTCAACCAATAAGTCAAAGTTTAACTTCTTGAGTCAAATTTAAACGTTGAACACAACTAGGTGAAATAAAAAGTGGGTAGAACCGGTATCTAACATCAGATAGCTTCGCGCAAGAGCTTATGATTAACTTACCCGTGATAATTTTATTAAGGTTCCTCGTTACGAGCAAAAAACGCCTCTCTTAAACTATTGGCTTTGGTTTTGTGCCGGGATGACCTTTGGTGCCTCCATCCTAGTTGAATTTGTCTTGAGAAACAACAAAATCGAGCTAAGTGACCTTCTTCCACAATTATAACACGCTTTGATTTGCACGGCGCAATTCGGGATCGAAGTGTCCTCTCTCCGCATTTGAAGCATATGGTAGGTGGTCTTTCTCCTTCCTTAACAACGGTCTTTGGTCTTCGACGTCTTTCCATCATTGTTGAATCTCCTTTTCTTGAAATGTCCATTCTTATTATTTTGGCCTCGATTACCACCAAGTGGTTACCATATCCGCCCATTGATTCCTCCACGCTTGTTGTCACCGCTCGATGACTACTCTCACCGGTATTATAATTTTGTTTCACGCTTCTTTAGTCATGCGTTGACTCGTTATCGCGCTCCCCACTAATCGAGCCCTATTTACAACTTCCGAATAAAAAACACGGTTTATGAGAAATAAGATGTTGACGTATCTCCGCTTCAAACCTCTTAAAAACATTCATGATTTCTCTTTGTGACGCCCCCAAAATTAGGTATACGTCACCCATCTTGGGTCGCCACTTACATGGTACATAAATTCAAATACAACTTATTAACATAACTGCGTGCAGGTACAATATTTATATAAATTCAAATAAGATGTCGACGCATGCGTAATACTCTTCTTCTTTCTCTCTATATAGATTTTCTCTCTATAGCTTCTCTCTATAATTTTCTCTAGAGTTTCAATGAATTCGTAAGAAAATAATAAAGGAATGAGCTTCTATTTATAGGAAAATGGAATGCATAGTAACTAATCCATGAACGGTCCAGATTGATTTACTTTAATCGACGGTCCATATTTAAAGCAAAATCTTTTAAATAAAATATAATATATTCTATTTATATAAAAAAACATTTTACTATGCAAACACTATGCAACACTACGCAAAAACACTACGCAACACTACGCATAATAAAATATAATATATTCTATTTATAGAATAACTTTAATAAAGTATTCTATTTTATATATAAAAGATGTTTCGTTTTTTATTATTTAATAAAACAAAACGTCATTATCACTTTCTATTTTATATAAAAGATGTTCGTTTTATTACGTTAATAATACTTAATAAAACAAAACGTCATCATCGTTATAATAATTCATATTATTAATCTAATAATAATGGAATCAAATGGGTGACTCCTCACATAAATATCAATAATCAATATCGCGCTACTACGCAACCACACGTATGACATCGTATTTCTTTACTACCAAGTAGTTCAACAAAGATCAACCAGAAAACTTCCGCCGTTATTTCAATAAAATATTTTTTTGTCGTTTTCTCAATCCGACAATAATAATTGCTAGGGTCCACCAATGATTGAGCCGTTGTATCGAATATTCCCCGCTAAACCGAATATTCCCCAACCAATCGAATATAATATAACCACTTGCATACTTTGCAAAATTTATAAATACTACCCACAACTATAATATTATCTCAAATTCACACCATAATATTAAAATTATTCGACAAAATTTAAATCTTTATTGATAAAACTGGGTCTCACAATCTCCCTCCTTATGGAATTTAAGCCCTCGAAATTAGGGTGCGATGCACTGTATGATAAAGAGATGAGAATACCTTACTTTCTTTTCGGATTGTACCTTCCCGGTTATATCCCTCAGATCATAATTTTCTCATTACTCATCTCCCGTATTTCGAGATATCATTCTAAAATATACCTTCAAAACAAAGGTTAATTGACATATCACATATTGTCAACTCATCAAGAAAAATTATGGCTTAGGTAAGTCACACCCTAGCGAAGTATATTACCCGCCTTCAGACTAATATCTCATTAGTGGCTATATCCCAGTAACATCAATCAACAATTTTCATCACAATCATATGAATAACTCATAATCATAATTGTGATTTCGAATTCCTTTTGCACCCAAGAAGAAGATAATTTACATCACCTATCTTCACCGAAACATCAAAAATCATAGCTATACCAAATCACAATTCCCGCCATAATCATATTTAATAAATTCATCTTTCAGACTACTACCAAAGATATTCATTAACAATTCATTTTTTTTTTTGCACTACTGGCCAAAGATATTTATTAACAATTCATCTTTGCACTACTGGCCAAAGATATATAATCGTAAAACCAATAATCACCGAGACTCGACAATAAGTATCACAACCACGAATTATCCATGCACTCATCGCTAAGGATATTCGTGTTTTCAATACTGATCATGATTATACCGAATAATTCCTCGGTCATAATCATACCAAGTCCATTAATGTACTACGGCCAAAGATGACTTTTACCACATCCATGAATTAATATTTCATTCTTTGAGACTCATTTCAATAATTAATCCACATCATCGAATCATCCCTACACTACGGGCCAAGGATATTCTTTAAGTATCACGACCACAATTATCCATGCACCACGTACAAAGATAATTGTGTATTCATTAATATCACGACCACAAATTATCCATGCACTACGTGCCAAAGATAATCGTGTATTCATAAGTATCACGACCACAAATTATCCATGCACTACTACCAAAGATAATTGTGTATTCATTAAGTATCACAACCACAAATTATCCATGCACTACTACCAAAGATAATTGTGTATTCATTAATATCACGACCACAAATTATTCATGCACTACTACCAAAGATAATTGTGTATTCATTAGTATCACGACCACAAATTATCCATGCACTACTGCCAAAGATAATTGTGTATTCATTAAGATATCGCGACCACAAATTATCCATGAACTACTACCAAAGATAATTGTGTATTCATTAAGTATTAACGACCACAAATTATCCATGCACTACTACCAAAGATAATCGTGTATTCATTAGTATCGGGACCACAAATTATCCATGCACTACTACCAAAGATAATTGTGTATTCATTAGTATCACGACCACAAATTATCCATGCACTACTACCAAAGATAATTGTGTATTCAATAATATCACGACCATAAATTATCCATGCACTACTACCAAAGATAATCGTGTATTCATTAGTATCACGACCACAAATTATCCATGCACTACTACCAAAGATAATCGTGTATTCATTAGTATCACGACCACAAATTATCCATGCACTACTACCAAAGATAATTGTGTATTCATTAGTATCACGACCACAAATTATCCACGACTACTACCAAAGATAATTGTGTATTCATTAAGTATCACCGACCACAAATTATCCATGCACTACTACCAAAGATAATTGTGTTTTCAATTACTGTTATGATTATACCGAACAATCCTCGGTCATAATCATACCAAGTCCATCTATACCACCAAAGCCACAGATGACTTTCAACATAATATAAACATGAGGATAATGATATAAAGAATCAATCAAATGAGATAAATGATAAATATTAAACATTTATAATATAATTTATCCAGATTCAAGAATATTCCCATGTTATCAATCACTTAATAATCTAATATCATCAATATTATAACAATATTTTAATCACTTCTTAAATTTATAAACAATTTATCTCAATTGTTTACGTTTTACCATATAATGCATTTAATCATTCAAAATGCCATACTCATAAGATATCATCACCAATTATCAAATCCTCAAAACAAAATATGCATATACTACTATATAGGATTCTCTAGCCATAAAATCCTATTTTCAACTTTGTTACTTCACATAACATATTTAACTCGTATATGTTCAGTAACTAAACTATTTTCATGAAAAATACCAAATCAGTCCCAAAAATATTTCTTTTCTGGGATTTAGCATAATATAGTCCCATAATGAAAAATATTTTCTCGGAATTTTAAAATTCATTTACTATTTTTCAAAAATCAATTTCTAATTAATTCCTTAAGAAATTAGCTACCTCAAGTTTAACTCCAAAAATTCCCAAATCTTGGCAGGACCTTACACATGTTAACGTGAGCTTCCAGTTTAAATTTCATGGTCATCGAAGTTATAGAACTCCGGTTATAGCGTTTTTCGTCGGAAAAACCTAAATATTGAAATAGTCATAACTTGCTTATTTTAAGTCAGAATGAGCTCATTTTTGGACAGGAGGTACTTTATACCATATACTTTCATGTCCTAAAAGGCCAAAATTTTTCTCATAATTTAAGTGGCCGAAACAGCCCTCACAAAAACGTGGCAGTAGCTTTTTGGACATTTTGAAGTTTTGACTCCTTTGCTAAAATCAGTCCACACGAAAATCTACAACACCTTTTCCAGTAATTCCACTTGGATTAGTTAGGTAACTCATAGATCTAACTCTAGGACTTGACCACACTCAAAAATTCAAAATATAATAAGAGATTTGGTCAATTGAATTTCATGTTACGTTTTTCACCAAAATCTGATTTTCAACTCTTTGTGATTTCTAAGAAACTTTCATGTTTTCACATACTAACCAACATAACTCATCATAAAACTTACTAATACTTCATATACCCATGATTTTCATCAGTTCTATACTTTTATTATGACTTTCATCATAATCCACGTAAACTGTTCATTTTAGTTGAAGAAATATTTGAGGGTTTAAGAAATGGGTTTTCAGATCGGGGTCAATACAAAATTCGATTTCACATCGACATCAGAATGACCCCAAAATAGGTCCATTCCATCCAACCCATTTCGAAGTCATCAAATATATGGTACATGTAAAACAACTACAACTTTATTACAACAATTGTCGTGGCAAAATACAACAACACATATGTTGTGAGTTTGGATACAAATATATACCAATGTAAGCACGTCACAATGACACCTTACATAAAGGTATAGTCAAAAACTGCTTTTAGAAATTAGAATCTTTGGGAAGTGCTCAAGGAAACCTTCTTCGTATATGGGAGGCCATGCTTTTAGGTTATGGTAGATATCATATGGCCACGTAATTATCCTTGGTTGATCTAATAGACCCCAAAGAAAAACGAGAAGATTACTATCATATTCTTCCCAATGGTGAGTCTTCTCTTGACATATCATTATCTCCACTGTCTCTAATTGGGTATTATACTCCAAACAAACACCAAGATTATATAGGTAGTGCTTGTAAATATACTCAGCAAGTGGATGAGCACAACCATGTCTTATGATAACACGAGTTTGTATGTCATTAGACATCTTGTATGATAGTGACAAAACACCCTTCCAAAGTTGGGTTCGCCTCACCTCTTTAGGGAGAACCTCAACAACTATAGACCACCGTTCTATTCCCTTGTTATCCCCGCTCAACCCAGCTACACTTTTATTACCTGAAAGGAATTGTGAAACAAAAGGGTGAGCACAACTAGCTCAGTAAAGAATATTATGACTAAAGATAAATAAATTATCAATAGTCTTCATCAGTAATGAATCAGAGATTTAGAACATATGGTAGATGATAAAACTTTTCAACCATAGTTGCAGCGGAACGAGCAATCCATTAAAAGAGTCAAATAGACTATAAAGTCTATTGTCTTCTCCACGTTAAAAGTCCACCAACAATATTTTATCCCCGTAACATCAATCAACAGCGGTTCCTTTCCACAATCATATGAATAACTCATAATCATAATTGTGATTCTAAATTCCTCTTCTCATCCGGGACTAAGATAATTTTCATCACCGCCTTTACCTAAAACATCAAATATCATGGTTATACCAAATCACGCCTCGCTCATAATCATACTAATAAATTCATCTTTGCACTACGGGTCAAAGATATTCATCAACAGTTCATCTTTACACTACAAAGCTAAAGATATTCAACAACAGTCATCTTTGCATTACGAGCCAAAGATATTCATCAATAATTCATCTTTGCACTACAAAGCTAAAGATATTCAACAACAGTCATCTTTGCATTCTGAGCCAAAGATATTCATTCATAATTCATCTTTGCTACTAAAAGCTAAAGATATTCATCAACAAGTCATCTTTGCATTACAAGCCAAAGATATTCATCAATAATTCATCTTTGCACTACAGGCTAAAGATATTCATCAACAAGTCATCTTTGCATTACAAGCCAAAGATATTCATCAATAATTCATCTTTGAACTACAAAAAGCAAAGATATTCATCAACAAGTCATCTTTCAGATTCTGCCAAAGATATTCATCAATAATTCATATCCATATTTATAACACCTTAATCCAAATGTTATAAATCACTTAGAAATCTCATAATCTAATATTATTAATATTATAATAATATTTTAATCATTTCTTAAACTTATAAACAATTTAATTAAATTGTTTACACTTTACTAATTAATGCATTTAATCATCATAAAATGCCAAACTCATAAAATTTCATCACCAATAATCAAAACCCTCATCAAAAATCAGATATACCTCTATATATATGATTCTCAAACCATAAAATCATATTTTCTAATTTTCTTACTTCACATAACATATTTAATTCATTTACTCATAACTAGAACATTTTCATGAAAAATACCAAATCGCCCAAAAATATTTCTTTTCCGGGATTTAGCATAAAATAGTCCCATATTGAACATATATTTTTTCTAAATTTTAAAAATTCATTTACTATTTTTCATATGGCCAAAACCCACGAATATTTAAACATTTATCATAAATTGTACTTTTATCCAAAATTCAAATTCACAGTAGTATAATCGATATTATATAGATGTACTCTCAATAAAATTTCATCAATTTTGGAGTTAACCGCAAGGAGTTATAAATAGTTACTTTTAAAATAGTCTTTTCTCATAAAATCCATAACTCCTAATCTATACATCCAAAAATACCTCAAAATAATCATAGTGGTGTAAAATTCAAGAATGATCAAAACATGGATACAATCAAAGCTAGTATCCGTAATAGATATTTTAGATTTAAAAGAAAAATTTTCATTTTCTATGAATAGTCTTGTCAGATTCGTGAATATAAGGTGAAGTAGTATACGTGAATAAGAATCTCACACCAAAAGATAGAAATTCCACAAAAAAATCTTCTTCACGCTTCATGAATAGTACTCGTGAATAAGAACTCGTGAATAAGTAACTCATGAATAGTAACTCGTGAATAGTAACTCATGAATAGTAACCCGACATGAAAAAGTTCCAAATTTGATAAAACTTCAGATCAACATTTCAAAGATAATGATATGAAGAAATAATATCATTTACGAAAAAAAATAATATCCCTTACTATCCCTTACCTCAAAAGAGCAAAGACTTCCGACGGATGATATCGGATATGACGTCAAGGAAACTTGCAACCGATGAATATCAACTCACCAAGTATCTAAATACTCACAAATTACACTCAATAATCTAGAGAGAGAAAGAGAGAAAGCTTATGTTTCTGGTGTGATTTTCAATTCTAACTTAGCCCTCTATTTATAGGAAAATGTTAGCACGCCGAAGAAGACTTGACCTGCTACTTGATGGCTTTACCTGTTACTATTACACCCACCAAAAATCAGCCATCTTCCCCAACAACCAAAAGTAGGGCCCACCCATTTCTAGAATTTTCCACCAAAATTATTTATAAACCTAATTTTCGAATCATTCACCTCTTAAAATTCATAATAAATTATACGCTCATTTTTAACGGTTCAAAATTTGTGGACATATACTCAACTTATATATGTATAACATAACCAAAAATTACAACGATCCAATGGTCGGATCAAAATTTATAACTCACGCAATATAGCTGAAGAACACTGATTTTTCGGACTATTAGTCCTTCGGACCAGTTTCATTCAAAATTTCACCACGAAATATCTACAAAGAATTTTTGGGTGATTCAAATTTCTCTGATTAGCTTACTTCTAGGGCTTTCTTTTGATATATGTCTCATCTCTTAACTCATTATACACAAAGAGTTATGGATTTTACAAAATCAAGTAATAAACTAATTTTTTCTGAAAATCCCATATTTTGTTCTCCATTTCGACAAATACTGATAAAACACCTCATCATTAATTCCTTCACTTATAAATACATAAATAAATCCATCATTTATATCCACATCAAATAAATATTTTCTTATCATATAAATCAATAATTAATTATTTCAAATAATATTACGTAATCACAATTATGACAACCAAAGCGCCTCAGGAAGAGGGGCTTTCCAATAAGGATCTCTCCTCATCTTGGCCGCAATTAGGTGACCAAACCTCTCCTTAGACAGAACTTTCTAGACATTGCCAATAATGTTATCTAATAATATTATTCAAATAATATGAATTATTGATCCGATAATGGGAAATATCGTGCGTTGATAATTATTGAACAACAATAATAAAATATCAACACAAAGAATTATTGAATCAATAAAATAAAATATTGAATAAGTAATTATCGTAACAATTATTGAATAGTGCCTTCTCACGTAAAGAATCAATAATTGAAAAAATATCTTGCAATACCGTGTAATCGCAAGCAACAACGCGTATTACTGTATTTTACCCACCGGGGATTCCAACAGTGTTAACGGTAACGATTACGTCGTTATTTATAAAAACTTAATTTTGTCGTTTTCTTCATCCGACAGTTATTCTGTTATGGGGCCCAAAATGGGTCTTGCTGTGGTCGCATTTAATATTCTCGACGAAAAAGAATATTCCACGACCAAACGAATATTCTCCGACAACAATGAATATTTTATAACCACTTGTGTATTTTGAAAAAAATTCATATATCACCCTTAACTTTAACTTTTATCAATTTAACCATTTACTGAATAGTAATTATAAGAAAAATTGAATACTTTTATTTCATAAAATTCGGGGTCTTACAGATACCAACTGTGACTTCTATCCCTTAACCTAGATAGCATCTCACAATGATACCTATAAACTTGCCATCTTCATTCACGACGTCCGCTTTCAGTAAAGTCCTGTTTTGGTGCATTCTACACAAGGAAGTCAACAACTAAAGGATCGGGGCTCTTTACTTATGGTTTGATATGACAATTATCGACTTTAGTGGTTTGGTTACTTTGAATTCAGTATAACAAAGTTGGTTAGAATATGAAAGCTAACAACCTTACAAAAGAATAATGAGTAGTTAATCAATCATTTTCAAAAAATTACCTCAAAGGCAAGTATTTTCAAAGAGATAATATCGACAGTAACGTGAAAGTGTTTATTTGAAACAACAAGATTAATAACAAATGGAGGTAACGAAGGTTCCTACTAACGAAGTTTCAACCAATAAGTTAAAGTCTAACTTCTCCCGAGTCAAATTTAAACGTTGAACGCAAAGCAAGAGAAATAAAAGAATGGGTAGAACCCAGATCTAATAAGGTATAGACTTCGTAAGAATTTATAATTAACTAACCTGTGCTAACTTCGTCAAGTTACCCACTTTTCGAGAAGTCACAAAAACGCTCTTCCCCGAAACCATCGACTTTGTTTTGTTCAGATTCGCTTTGGTGCCACTATCCCAAATGGACTCGACTTCACTATACGACAAAATCGAGCTAAATGACCTTCTCTTCTTGAAATTTCCACTTCTATTATCTTTTCCATGATTACCACCAAGTGGTTACCATTCTTAGCATGATAATTTCCCCCCACGATGGTTATCATTTATTCACGATAGCCGCTGCCACCAAAGAAGATTATTATCGTGTTGTTGGTCGTTACCTTTTGTTTGAGTGAATCAACACTCTCATGTGCTTCATTGCTTATCTCAAAGATTTTCGGATGTCATTCTCAAACACATCACAAAACAAGGGTTAATTAACATATCACATATTATCCCTATACTCGACCGACCAATTAAATACTAAATAAACTTAGGTAGGTCATACTAGCGAAGGTATTCCCATCTCCTCCTCCTAGTACTATTCTCACATCTTAGCCAGGATCATATCCCTAAGCTCGATACCAACCGCGACGCCCTAAAATTTGGTAAACGCCACCCATCTTGGGTCGCCACTTACATGGTACATAAATTCAAATACAACTTACTAATATAACTGTGCGGGTATAATACGATATAAACCGTGAGTTTGAATACAAATATTATCTACTAGATATTATACAAACTCAAAAGGAGTCCTCATTATAACTATTATCACACTATTTCACGTAATAGTGAGGACTACTAATGCTATCCCTCGGACCATTACTCCGCTCCCCGACTGTCTCAAATTTATGTTCTCATTTCTCAAGAGAACAGTGAAAGAAAGGGTGAGCTCAACTAGCCCAAGAAGAAATATTATGACTAAGATAATGCGTAATAAATTATCATTAGCCTTCAACAAAGTGTTAAACCGATAAAATACAATAGATAAAACCGCTTTAATCAGCAATTGAATATGCAATCCATTAAAAGAGTCAAGTAGAGAATAAAGTCTACTATCTTTTAGGTTTTAAAAGGTTTTCATCAATTTTTATCGCCGAGACTCAAATTTTAATAAATAAACCACCACATCTAATCATCCCCTGCACTACGATCAAGGATTTTCATCAAATTATCAATGGTCATGACTATACCGAATCACCCCGGTCATAATCATACCAAAAACTATCCATCACCGCATTACAAAGCCACCGAGGACTTTTTGTCACATCATTTATATCAAGTCATGATTATACCGAATGATCCTCGTCATAATCATACTAAGTTCATCTACGCACGTAAAGCCAAAGATAACATAATATAACATGAGGATGATGACAATGACATAATAATTCAATAAAACAAGTTCAAGAATTATTTAATCCATGAATTATTAACGCCCAAATTGTCAACATGACATCGCTTTCAGAGAGTAAAATTCAAGAATGATCAAGAATATTTCCATGAAAAGATATGGATGAAACGCAAATATCAAGGATATTCTACTAATTTCATGGAGTATAAGTCAAAAGTTTTAACCAACTGGGTATAATAAAGAATGGAATAACAAAAGAAATCACCACGCATGCGGTATTGTGATGATAAAAGTTATTCCAATGTAATAATAATAACGGAACCGTGTCGTGAAATTCACACCGGATGGATGTTCCAATGTAATAATAAAGATGGAACCAGATCGGTGTAAAACACATGATAGATATTCCAAATGTAATGATAAAGATTTAAACCAGTCGGTGTAAAACACATGCATGTGATGTTCCAACAGAATAATAAAAATCTAACCAGTCCGGTGTAAAACACATGCATGTGGATGTTCCAAATGTAATAATAGAAGAATGTCACCAAGATATAGGGTAAGTTCACAGTACAAAGTTATTCCAATGTAATAAATAAGAATGGAATAACATAATGATTTCACCAAGTATAGGATATGCCGCATATACAAAGTTATGTATAGGGTATACCACTTTTACAAAAGTTATTCCAATGTAATAATAATGAATGGAATAATGTAAGTTCTCTTCAAGAAGAAAGAATAACACCCCTACGTAGTAAAAGAACCGAATATAGAAGTAGTGAAGCAATAATACTCTTCTTCTTTTCTATAATTTTCTCTATAGCTTTTCTCTATAATTTCTCTCTAGAGTTTCAATGAATTCGTTAGAAAATAATGAAGGAATGAGCTTCTATTTATAGAAAATGGAATGCATAAGAACTAATCCATGAACGGTCCAGCATTGATTTACTTTAATCTGACGGTCCATATTTAAAGAAAAATCTTTTAAATAAAATATAATATATTCTATTTATATAAAAACATTTTACTATGCAAAACACTATGCAATACTATGCAAAAGACTATGCAAAACACTATGCAACACTATGCATAATAAAATATAATATATTCTATTTATGTAATAACTTTAATAAAGTATTCTATTTTATATAAAAGATGTTTCATTTTATTACGTTAATAATACTTAATAAAACAAAACGTCATTATCGCTTTAATAATTCATATTATTAATAATAATAATGGAATCAAACCGAGTGACTTCTCACATAAGCATCAATAATCAATACCGCAGCTACTATGCAACCACACGACATCGCATTTTTTACTACCGAGTAGTTCAACAAGAACTACCAGAAAACTTCCGCCGTTATTTCAATAAAATATTTTTGTCGCTTTCTCAATCCGACAATAATTTCATTAGGTCCACCAATGATTGAAAGTAGCATTTATGCGAATATTCCCCGCTTCAATTGAATATTCCCCACCAATCGAATATAATATAACCACTTGATATTTTGCAAAATTTATAAATACTACCCACAACTATAATATTATCTTAAATTCACACCATAATATTAAAAATTATTTTTGACAAAATTTAAATCTTTATTGATAAAATCTGGGTCTCACAATAATAAACAACGGAACCTGTGTCTCATGATAAAGATGCATGTGATATTCCGACGTAAATATAAATGATTTTAATAATAACAGAAGTTTCACCAAGTATGCTAGAGACTTCAGATAAACCTAAGTTATTTCAACATAATCATAAAGAATGGAATAATGAAGAAGATCACCAAGTATTGGGTGAACCGCATATATCGGTCATTCCACCAAGTATATAGGTAAACCGCACATATAAAAGTTATTCCAATGTAATAATAAAGAATGGAATAACATAAGAATATCACCAATATAGGTATCTCACAGATAAAAGTTATTCCAATGTAATAATAAAGAATGGAATAATGTAATGTTCTCTTCAAGAAGAAAGAATAACACCCTTACTGTACAACAAATAATACCCTCACCGTAAAAGACATCGGATATCAAAGAAGTGAAGTACCGTATCACTCTTTCTTCTTCTTCTCTCTATAGATTTTCTCTATAGCTTTCTCTATAATTTTCTCTCTGTAGTTTCAATGAATTCGTAAGAAAATAATAAAGGAATGAGCTTCTATTTATAGGAAAATGGAATGCATAAGAATTAATCCATGAACTATCAGATTGATTTACTTTAACTGACTCGGTCCATATTTAAAGCAAAATCTTTTAAATAAAATATAATATATTCTATTTATATAAAAACATTTTACTACGCAAACACTATGCAACACTATGCAAAACACTACGCAACACTACGATAATAAAATATAATATATTCTATTTATGAATAACTTTAATAAAAAGATTCTATTTTATATAAAAGATATTTCGCTTTTATTACTTAATAAAACAAAACGTCATTATCACTTTCTATTTTATATAAAAAGATGTTTCGCTTTTATTACGTTAATAATACTTAATAAAACAAAACGTCATCATCGTTATAATAATTCATATTATTAATCGACAATAATGGAATCAAACCGAGTGACTCCTCACATAAATATCAATAATCAATACCGTGCTGCTACTATGCAACCACACGACATCGTATTTTTTACTACCAAGTAGTTCAACAAGATCAACCAGTAAAACTTCCGCCGTTATTTCAATAAAATATTTTTTCGTTTTCTCAATCCGACAATAATTACGCTAGGGTCCACCGATGATTGAGCCGTTGATTTAATATTCCTTGCTAAACCGAATATTCCCCACCAATCGAATATAATATAACCACTGTGCATACTTTGCAAAATTTATAAATACTACCCACAACTATAATATTATCTCAAATTCACACCATAATATTAAAAATTATTTCGACAAAATTTAAATCTTTATTGATAAAATCTGGGGTCTCACACTCTTCATTATCCACCAAGTGGGACGCAAATCGTGATAACTCCGCAAATTTTGCCTCGTATTGCGACACGGTCATATTGTTTTGTTCCAACTTGATAAACTCCACCTCCTTCATGTGGCGTAATACTTTCGTGAAAGTATTTGTCGTTGAATGTACTCCCCGAACTTCTCCCAAGATATCTTCAAGACAAAGAAAGTCGAGTACGCTTTTACCGATTCCCACCAAGAATCCGCCTCCGCGTAATATAAAGGCGCAAAAGGAACCTTTTGCTCCTCGGAAAATCCCAAGACATCAAATATCTTGGTAATCTGCTTTATCCATGCTTCCGCCGTAAGTGGTTTTGCTCTCCTTAAACTCCGGTGGTCCCAGCCTTGAATTGTTTAGCGGTGACCGCCGAGAGTTTTTCGTGTTTCCACCCACGTTTTGGACAGAGTCGCTTTCACCGATGTCGCATGAATTTAAAAACTTTTAAACGCACTCGTCATTCATCAATTGATCGTTGTTGTTGTTTATGTGGAGGATTATCGCCATCCCGTTGCACATTGTCCTAATTATCGATCTGTGGAGAATCAACAGGTCTCCTCGTGATCCATTGCTATTCTCAACATTTCTTGATGCCATTTTCAAACACCGCCACAAAATAAGGGTTAATTGACACGCAACATATTATCACTATACTCAAATCGACCAATCAAATACCAAATAAACTTAGTAGGTCATACTAACAAGGACTTCCGCCTCTCCTCCTAGTTCTTATCTCGCAGATTTTAGCTGTGGATCATATCCAAGCTCGATACCAACCGTGACGCCTCAAAAATTAGGTATACGCCACCCATCTTGGGTCGCCACTTACATGGTACATAAATTCAAATACAACTTACTAACCTAATCGCAGGTATAATAACGATATAAACCGTGAGTTTGAATACAAATATTGTTCACTAGATATTATACAAACTCAAAAGGAGTCCTCATTACAACTATTATCACACTATTTCACGTAATAGTGAGGACTACTAATGCTATCCTCTCGACCATTACTCCGCTCCTCGACTCGTCTCAAATTTATGTTCTCATTTCAAGAGAATGGTGAAAGAAAGGTGAGCTCAACTAGCCCAAGAAGAAATATTATGACTAAGATAATGCGAATAAATTATCATTAGCCTTCAACAATGTTAAACCGATAAAATACAATAGACAACCGCTTTAAGCGCAAAGAAATACGTAATCCATTAAAAGAGTCAGTAGAGAATAAAATCTACTATCTTTTATGTTTTAAAAGGTTTTCATCAATTTTTATCGCCGAGACTCAAATTTTAATAAATAAACCACCACATCTAATCATCCCCGCATACACTGGCCAAGGATTTTCATCAAATTATCAATGGTCATGACTATACCGAATCACCCCCGGTCATAATCATACCAAAACTATCCATCATCGCATTACATGCCATCGAGGACTTTTATCACATCATTTATAACAAGCCATGATTATACCGAATGATCCCTCGTCATAATCATACTAAGTTCATCTACGCACGTAAGCCAAAGATAACATAATATATCATGAGGATGATGACGGTGATATAATAATTCAATAAAACAAGTTCAAGAATTATTTTATCCAGAATTAAGTAACGCCCAAATTGTCAACAAGATAATCGCTTTGTAGAGTAAAATTCAAGAATGATCGTAAGAATATTTCCATGAAAGATATTGGATTAAACGCAAATATCAAGGATATTCTACTAATTTCATGGAGTATATAAGTCAAAGTTTTAACCAACCCTGGGTATAATAAAGAATGGAATAACAAAAGAAATCACCACGCATGCAGATTGTGATGATAAAAGTTATTCCAATGTAATAATAATAATCTAACCAGTGTCGTGAAATTCACACCGACGAGGATGATCCAATGTAATAATAAATGCTAAATAATAAACAATGGAACCAGTCCCATTAAAAAACACACGCATGTGATATTCCAAATGTAATAATAAATGCGGAATAATAAACAATGGAACCAGTCCACAGACAACACACATGCATGTGATATTCCAAATGTAATAATAAAGAATGGAATAATAGAAGAAGATCACCAAGTATAGGGATTCCACAGATACAAAGTTATTCCAATGTAATAAATAAGGATGGAATAACATAAGGATTTCACTCAAGTATAGGTAGATGCCGTGATATACAAAAGTTATGTATAGGGTATACCACTTTTTACAAAAGTTATTCCAAATGTAATAATAATGAATGGAATAATAGAGGTTCTCTTCATGAATACAAACAAATAATATCCCTTACTGCACAACAAATAATACCCCTTACCATAAAAAAGACAATCGGATATCAAAGTAGAAAGTACCGTAATACTCTTCTTCTTTCTCTATATATTTTTTTCTCTATAGCTTCTCTCTATATTTTCTCTCTGTAGTTTCAATTGAATTCGTAAGAAAATAATGAAGGAACGAAGCTTCTATTTATAGGAAAATCGAATGATAGTAATTAATCCATGAATCATTCAGTATTGATTTACTTTAATCTGACTATCCATATTTAAAGCAAAATCTTTTAAATAAAATATAATATATTCTATTTATATAAAAACATTTTACTACGCAACACTATGCAAAACACTACGCAACACTACGCATAATAAAATATAATATATTCTATTTATGTAATAACTTTAATAAAAAGATTCTGCATTTTATATAAAAGATGTTTCGCTTTTATTACGTTAATAATACTTAATAAAACAAAACGTCATTATCATTATAATAATTCATATTATTAATCGATAATAAATTAATCAAACCGGTTTTGACTTCTCATAAAGATCAATAATAATCAATACCGTGGCTTATTATGCAACCACACGTGACATCGCATTTCTTTTACTACCGAAAGTAGTTCAACAAGATCAACCAGAAACTTCCGTCGTTATTTCAATAAATTATTTTTGTCGCTTTTTCAATCCGATAATAATTTCGCTATGGGTCCACCAATGATTGAGTTCATTGTATTTAATATTCCCTCGCTAAACCTAATATTCTAAACCAATCGAATATAATATAACCACTGTGATACTTTTGCAAAATTTATAAATACTACCCACAACTATAATATTATCTCAAATTTACACCATAATATTAAAAATTATTTCGACAAAATTTAAATTTTTATTGATAAAATCTGGGGTCTCACAAAAATTATCCAAAATAGCACATTATTTCCTCTTTAACAATGTAAAAGTTGGATGAAAAGAAGAAATTAGGCTCTTTTCCCAAAGCCTCAAATGATACATTATTTCCACTAGAAAAGACATCAATCGGCCAAGTCTACGTTCAATATTGTTTTTTTTATCAAATTATTATTCTCACTTGCACTATATTGGATACCATCCCCCTTTCCTTCATTATTTATGCATATTCCACCTAACCAGACAATTATATTAAATTTTAAGAGGTACGTACAGACAATTAGATAAACTTCAACACACCTAACTCCACTTAACCAGCATCCAAAGCCTTATAACTTCACCTCACCTGCATAAAGAAACATACACTAAACGTTATCAATAATCATTCCACAGTATAATCGAAGTACGTACCTGGTATGTTTTAATTTAGACAAACAATTCCATATATCCTCTTCTTTTAGTTTTGCTAAATATAAAGTTCCAGGTTGCAATGGCGTCCTCCTCATCATCCGGTATGTTAAGCTGATTGATAAAATTAATATTTTCATATGAAAACAGTTGCTATAAGTCTTATAACGACTGTTTTTACCGTCGCTGTACAACACTTTTCATGTGCTATTTTTGTGTTTCCAAATTTTAAAATCTCAGGGGATAGAAAGTTAGACCCCAGGCTGCAATTTTACCAAGCAATACGCAGGAACGACTGGTACACTCTCAGAGACCTTTTTGATAAATTCCCACTAGCTCGAACGACACCAATTACGGAAGATGGAGAGACGGTACTAATTTTAGTGGCTAAACAAGGGACTAAATCAAATTTATTATTGAGGAGGTTAATAGAATACATTCCTCGTGAGGCACTAACTCAGTGCGACCTCAAAGGGAACACAGCTCTCCACGCAGCTGCAGTGGTCGGCGATGTTGATGGGGCCAAGATACTTGTGAGCGAAAATCCAGCTCTGGCCAACATTTCCAATGAAGACGGCCAACTGCCGTTCCATGTTGCTGCTACTCGTGTCCATAGGGATCTAATGCTCTTTCTGTTGAGCGTGGTAACAGATAATGTGGTGTCAAACCTGTTTGTGGGCCAAAATGGTGCTAAGTTTATCTGCAATTTAATATCTTCAGGGTTTTATGGTGAGTTAAGTCTTCAGAGCAATTATATTGTGTCAACGTTAATTAAAATTAATTAGCTTCGATTTGAAGAAACGAATTCTAATTATTTTCCTTCTAATTAATGTTTTTAATTGATCTTTCAGATGTTGCTCAACTACTAATCGAGAAGTACCCCACGTTGGCTTGCGATCCAGCCTTTCCCCCTTTGGAAGCAATAGCCCAAGAACCTAGTGCCTTTCCAAGTGGAGTAAAGTTGGGCTTTTGGAAGCGCCTGATCTACACCCGTTAGTTTCCTTATCTTTTTTATCATATGTATATATATATATATATATATATATATATATATATATATATAATTGATTCTGGTACTGATTCTGGTTAGTTTATGTTTCAATTACAAATTTGCATAGATAATTGATTGATGCGCATGGTTATTAAAAATCGATATTGTTTTGTTGCTACATACATATTTTTAAAATTATGATGCAGACTTCAAAACTTATTGTCATTTTCTACTACCATCATAAATAATTTTTTCTTTTTAAAAAACTTTTCTGGAATAACTCTTTCAGACGAGTAAGAATTTTTTTTTTTTGTGAAACAAATAGAGTACTTTTTTTAAAAAAAAACTTCTAAGTAAATTGATATTCCAAATGCTCAAAGGGGAATTTTTCTGCATCTGATTTTGTTTGATATTGAAGTATAATATTTATTAACTGCTACACTGAAATTGGAAAACATAGATGCAGTTAGATTTCCAACATATTTAATCACCAGATAGCTTGACAGTGATTAAAAAACTTACTGCATGAGATGATGTAATGCACTTGCATAACAAGGAACAAAGATTCTTTGAATATTCTTGGGAATCTAAACATATATTACTAGTAATTAATTTAAAAATTTATAATCCATAGGCTCGTGGAGGTCTGGGGTCCAATTTCTCATAATTTGGAAACTGGTTATGATTTGGTGGCTGAAGAGTAGTTTATTGAGAGTTGTCCATAATATATGGACAGACCTAATGCCTAGTTGAGATTGTGTACTTGTTATTATATGGATTCGTGCCCCCTTAAGACATTGGCCCCAAATGATAGCTATATAGAGAGAGGGACTCATTTTTGGGACTCTCTGAAGACTAGTAACAAGATGGAGAATATTCTATCCTGGTCTTAGTCCACATTTCAACTTGTATTCTTAACATCTCCAGCCAAAACCCTAATTGTAACTTTTACCGCACACTTTTATGTCAGTACTCTTTCTTGATTAACTAATATATGGACTCCATCAGTTTGCCTTTTAATTGATGAAATGGTTGGAGGCAAGTATATATCTCCAGCATGTATCAATCCATATAAAATGCAAGCTTAGAGAACTTAAAACAAAGCTCTGTATATTTCTTGATTGAAGCTCTTAATATATAGGTTGTTGACATAAGATATTGAGTGATTATTTCGTTAGAGAGCGTTTGGTTCATTTAGTGTGTTTAGTACGTTTAAAAGTTCAAAAACACTTTAGAATCTTGCCTAAAAGCAGTTTATTTTAAACAAAATTTATTTAACTAAAAAACACAGCGTTTGAGTCACAAATGTAGTGCTTGTGATTCAAATTTACCGCAATACTAAAAATGGTTTTGAAAAGGTTAAATACTTATTGTCTATTGTCATAGAAGTTTTATTTAACAATATTTCTCATATGATAGACATCTTTCCCACCCTCAATTTGCATTGGCAAAGAACTAACTTGAATTGATGCAATTAATTGATTACTTGAGAAGGACATACAAATTCTATTATGTAATTGCATCAATTAATATTTTTGTTTGCCAGGTTTTCTTTGGGCGAACAAAAATTCCACCACACCAAATTTTATCCAACTAAACAAGCAGGGCCCAGTATTTGGTATGTTATAAGACACTTGTCCTATTTAAATTATTTGTAATGCAGTGTGTGCAGTTTCTTGAAAGGGGATGTGCATAACATAAAGAAACTATTTAGCTACCAATTGCAAGTTTAGGGGATCACTATTTCTTAGGGGATCACTATTTCTACAAGTATTTTTGATATATTCACATAATTCCTTTTCACATGAAGGTGAGACCACTGTATGCTCATGTGAGAGAGGACTATGTGAAAATATCAAAAATACATGTTGAAATATCAGTTCTCTAAATTTAAACTATAATATTTGCTCCTATGATAATGTTAGATTTGAGATCTAATATTTGAACCAATCACACAAAAATTATATGAATAAAAATAAAAATAAAGAACACACTATATACTCAAGTTTGCCTAATTGTGACAAATGTTGTTAAAATTAATATGAACAAATCCCAACAATATGTCTCCGAATCTAAAAGCTAGATATCCAATAATTCATCCCTTAACTTGAAACTTTAAATACTTCAATTTCGTGTTATCATTGTTAATTAGCTTACATCTCCTTCTCTTCATAATCATTATTCATGGTGGACATCCTCCTTATCATCTTCATAATCATCTGAATACTCTAATATTCCAAAGACTGCTGATTTCTAAATACCGTAATCTCTCCTTGAACTGTTAAAGGCCATCTCACATCTCGCTCTTGCAAATTAACTTACCTCCATGCTCACACTATATATACTTCTAGCTCATTCTCCAAATGCTTAAGCTGTCGAAGGAAAGGAATTGCTTCCTATATAGTACTACAAGATAATTTTTTTCAAAAAATAAAATAAAAAAAATAACAAAGACACTGATCAAAATACTCCATTGGTCCCTAAATTAAAACTTACATTTTAAAATTACAACTTTTGAGGGTTATTTTATGTTTTCAATTATACTGTACCCTATATATTTGTTAAGAATTTAGTACTGGTGGTGTGATAACAATAAAAGGTAACGGCAAATTCAGAATATTAATTTTGACACACCCTAATCATGCGGTTGTATTTGCTACTGTCCGCAATTATTATGTTTCACTATTATCATTTTCTTTCAATTGCTCACTGGTTAGTTTGCTTTTGTTTTGTAGTGTGCAGGAGTTTTTTTCCAAAGTCCTTGACATCATAGGTACAAAATGCTGAAGTTGCCACTTATAACATAGACATTGATTATAATTTTCAGTAATTGTTGAGTTCATTAATATCATTGCAGTGCCACAATTGAAGAATATTAGAAGGACGAAAGTGTTGCATCTTCAAGCAATGGAACTCCTACAATGCTTGTGCAAGGAACTCATGCGCGTATCTTCCTCAGAAAATTCAGATTCAATATTTAGTAGTTCCTTCCTCTTAGCGCACAATGTGGAATTTCGAAGTTGTAGAAGAGATTTTGAAGTCATTCCCCAATGTAATTAATTGTGCTGATGCAGATAAGCACTCTGCTCTCCATCTTGCAGTTATGTACCGTCATGAAAATGTGTTCAGTGTCCTTAATGGTCTAAGTGGAGAATCCTTTGCCTTCTTATCAACGGACTTGGACTACAAAGGAACAATATCTTGCATTTGGCTGGAAATAGAGCGCAACAATACCAACTCGATCTTGTTTCTAGTGCAGTTCTACAGATGCAGCGTGAGTTGCAGTGGTTTCAGGTAAATAATTGCTAACTGGGTCACAAGAAACTTGTCGCTTTCTGTTCCAAAGTCGTACTATAATTTATTGAATTTGTTAAACACTCTTACAAACAGGCTGAAGATTGTTACAAAAAGGATGATTGAATTGAACATGAAACTAATACTACTATTTTCTGTCTTGTTTTTCTTCGTTATTCCCCATATGTTCCTCGAGTCATACCAACTAGCACTCTAATTCAAAATGCACTTGATTTAATATAGGAAGTGGAAAGGCTTGTTCCACCTCAACATAAAAAACAGAAGAATGAGGACGGATGACGCCTTTACAACTATTTCAAAAGGAGCACAAGGAGATGGAGGTATCTGAAGGGCAATGGATGATTGGCATGGCAAATTCATGCACAGTTGCAACAACAATCATTGCTACAATAGCATTTGCAGCAGCCATCACAGTACCGGAGGTAATAAAGATGACGGAACCCCAATGTTCTCTGGTGGAGCAACCTATATTATATTTGCAATATCAAATGCACTCGCATTATTCTCATCTATTTGCACCTTGTTGATATTCTTATCCATCCTCACCTCGCTTATGCAACCATTGATTATCTCTATTCCTTGCCAAATAGATTAATAATGGGTCTGGTTGCCCTTTTCTTTTCTATAACATCCATGATTATATCTTTCAGTGCAACTCTCTATCTTGTTTTCGCCCAGAATAACAATTGATTCTTATTCCAATCGTGGGATTGGCTCTTCTACCAGTGTACTTATTTGTTGTGCTACAATTTTCTCTCCTCGAAAATATGATGCGATTCACATATGGTAGCATTCTTAGGCCCAAGAAAGAAGAAAACTTACCAATATTTGGGAATAACCTATTATTGGGGAACTATATTTTGTTATTACGGATAAGTTTATATCTTACTTTTATGGACTTATCTATTGCAGAATTTGTAGGCAGGGAAACTAATAGTCAGAACAACAATATTCGTGTAAAATTATGTAATGTTAATATGCTATGAACATTTTGTTTTGGTCACTATGAGTCTATGACATGCCGTTTCTTGTATGGATTTTGTATTTCTTATTTCTTCAACTAGTTTTTTATAAATTTATTCCGACTTATTGTCTTAAATTAAAATTCTTATTTCATTACATTATATGTTAGTTTATACTTTTTGAGATTTTAATGATGGCAATATGATTGTGTTCAAATGGATTAGTTTGATTTGCTCGGGCTGATTTGAAATGAGTTTATTGAAAATAAAATGATATAGACTGTTTTTCATGATGACCCAATTTGAATATAAAATCCATTAGAAGTTACTACCATTTAATCTATGTTCTTAAGGAAACTCCTAGGAATTTGTGGAAGGTTTTTTCTAGCCCAAATATTTTAATTGCAACGCATTTTTATTGCTGGAAATTCTTTTTCTAATATAATTTGTCAAGATATGAAATCTGTTTTGAATATGAGTCTATCATGGAAAGTGTTTTAGCTATTCAAAGTTATCTAAAGAATGGACTGTAACAACCTTATCATAAATATCGTTGTACTCATTTAATTAAGTCTGATTGGAAAATCATATATTTGAATTGATGATTTTGGGAGATTATTATAGTCGTTGGACATAACAAAGTTGTTGAAATTACAATCTTTTTTAATCAAAGACTGAGTTTTTCTTGCTAACTATTTTTATATAGACGTTGGTCTTGGTTTTATATATTTACATCCTGCTCGGCAAAAAGAACGGAGAACTCTTGAAGCTGCAATCCATCTTACATAGAAATACTTGCATTTGAGAGCTTACCAAGTCTTGTTCCGGCAATTAATTGTACTGTTCTTAATTTCATTTGGGCTAGAAAATATAGAACTCTGTAATTATACTATTTGTAATCCGAATAGAAGACTAGTTTGGCTTATGTGATCCAGTGGTAGTTAATCTATACAAAGGAAAGCTTCAAATTAAAAGTCTTGGTGGTGAGAAAAATTATAGAGGTGCAAGAGGACAGTGGTGTCCAACACATAGTTTGGCTTCTTTGTACAAGGAGTTCTTTTGTAATCACTAGAGTATTAAATTTAAGGATTTTTTACAATAATATACAACAAATAGTAATAATTACAAGAATAGTGCATCAATAAAATAATTATAATAATAGTGCAATAATATAAAATAATTATAAAAATAGTACAATACAGTATCCACTTCATATCATTCAAACACTGAAATTATGGGGGAGTAACTGTCATTATCGGCAATTACCAATTCTTTTCAAACTACAACTTCGAAATTCAAAAATCCGTCTAGCGTGTCCGCTCCACCAACACCAAGTGCGTCGGTCTCCAGTTCCCCGAAGGCCTCCTCATGTACTCACTCGTCATCTCCGACATTCACTTCCTTCGCCGCCATGGACCGCTACTTCGTCCTCGGTGACGTCACCTATGGCGCTTGCTGCGTCGATGATCTCTCCGTCGCCGCCCTGGACGCCGATCTCCTCATCCATTACGGTCACAGCTGCCATTATGACGAATGTTGATTTAGTATAGAAATTAAAAAGAGAAGAAGATAAATTTTAGTGCAGTTGGTAGCCAAACATTTATACAAAGGTAACCATTTTAGTTTTAGTGGGTAAATCAAGAGAATTCGGTCAGCCAGTAGTTAAAACTTTCATACAAAGGTAACCATTTTAGTTTTTATTGGTTACATTTGTATTAAGATTTAGCTACCAATCGCATCTATAAAAAAAATTCTATAATCGATTTTTTATAATTAATTGGTAACTCAATAAAACTAAACCCAATAAAACCTAATTGAAATAAAAAAAATTTATAATAGATTTTTTATAATTAATTGGTAAACCAATAAAACCTAAACCCGAACTAATCGCATTATGAAAAAAAAAATTTATAATATATTTTTTTTAATTAATTGGTAACTCAATAAAACCTAAATGATTACATGATTTATTAGTCCAATGGTTACGACTTTCTATCAATCTTCGTAAATGCATCCTTTGTCGACTATTCGAGGGTTTAAGAAAAATCAAAAAAAATTATAATAGAGTTTTTTTATAATTAATTTGTAAATCCAATAAACCGAATCGCTAACGTCACATCGATACCAAAGGACTTCTATCCCTTAACCTAGATAAGACCTCACAATGATACCTATAAACTTGCCATCTTCATTCACGCTATGTCGCTGTATGTAAAGTCCTATTTCTATGCAGCATTCCACCACAAGGAAGTCAACAACGAAAAGGTTCGGGGGCTCTTTACTTACGGCTCGATATGACAATAATCGACTTTAGTAGTTTGGTTACTTGAATTCGCACAACAAGTTGGTTATGAATATAAAAGCTAACAACCCACTTAAAAGAATGATGAGAAGTTAACCAATTGATTCCTAAAATCCCATCAAAGGCAAATATTTTCAAAAAGATAAGATCGACAGTAACGTGAAAATGTTTATTTGAACCAAACAAGATTTAAAAAATAAAGATTTAAGAATTTAAGGCTCCTACTAACGGAAGTTTCAACCAATAAGTCAAAGTTTAACTTCTTCTTGAGTCAAATTTAAACGCCGAACACAACTAGTGAAATAAAAGAGTGGGTAGAATCGGTATCTAACACTTCAGATAGATTTCGCAAGAGCTTACGATTAACTCACCCGTGATAATTTTATTAAGGTTCCTGTTACGAAAGCAAAAAAACGCCTCTTAAACTATCGTTTGCTCGGTTCGGGGATGCCTTTCGTGCTCCATCCTAGTTGAATTTGTCTTTCTAGTAAAACAACAAAATCGAGCTAAGTGACCTTCTCTTCCACAATTATAACACGCTTTGATCGGCATTGGCGCAATCGGACCGAAGTGTCCTCTCTCCGCATTTGAAGCATACGGTGGGTGGTCTTTCTCCTTCCTTAACAACGGGTCTGTGGCCGACGCCTTTTCCATCATTGTTGAATCTCCTTTTCTTGAAATGTCCATTCTTATTATTTCGCCCTCGACACCAATCAAGTGGTTACCATATCCGGCCCGTTGATTCCTCCACGCTTGTTGTCACCGCTCACGACTACTCACCGGTATTATAATTTGCTTGGCCGCTTCTTTAGTCAAGGTTGACGCTATCGCGCCCACTAATCGAGCCCTATTTACAACTTCAATAAAAACACAGCTTTACGAGAAATAAGATGTCGACGATCTCCGCTTCAAACCTCTTAAAAACATTCACAGATTCTCTTTCTTTGACGCCTCCAAAATTAGTATACGCCACCCATCTTGGGTCGCCACTTATACATGGTACATAAATTCAAATACAACTTACTAACATAACTCGTCAAAGTGGTACAATACGATATAAATTCAAATAAGATGTCGACGTACGTGCACTTTTCTTCTTCTTTCTCTCTATAGATTTTCTCTCTATAGCTTTTCTCTATAATTTCTCTCTGTAGTTTCAATGAATTCGTAAAGAAAATAATAAAGGAATGAGCTTTCATTTATAGGAAAATGGAATGCATAAGAATTCAATCCATGAACGGTCCAGATTGATTTACTTTAACTGACGGTCCATATTTAAAGCAAAATCTTTAAATAAAATATAATATATTCTATTTATATAAAAACATTTTACTATGCAAACACTATGCAACACTACGCAAAACACTACGCAACACTACGCATAATAAAATATAATATATTCTATTTATGTAATAACTTTAATAAAGATTCTATTTTATATAAAAGATGCTTCATTTTATTACTTAATAAAACAAAACGTCATTATCACTTTCATTTTATATATAAAAGATGTTTCGCTTTTATTACGTTAATAATACTTAATAAAACAAAACGCCATCATCGTTATAATAATTCATATTATTAATCGATCAATAATGGAATCAAACCGGTTTGACTCACATAAATATCAATAATCAATATCGTGCGCTACTATGCAACCACACGACATCGTATTCTTTACTACCAAGTAGTTCAACAAGATCACCCATGAAAACTTCCGCTGTTATTTCAATAAAATATTTTTATTTTTCTCAACTGACAATAATTTCGTATGGGTCCACCAATGATTGAAAGGCTGGTACCTAATATTCCTCGCTAAACCGAATATTCCCCACCAATCGAATATAATATAACCACTGCATACTTTGCAAAATTTATAAATACTACCCACAACTATAATATTATCTCAAATTCACACCATAATATTAAAAAATTATTTCGATTAAAATTTAAATCTTTATCGATAAAATCTGGGTCTCACAATCTCCTCCTTATGGAATTTCCTAAATTAATTAGGTACGACTGGTATGATAAAGAGATGAGAATACCTTACTTTCTTTTCTGATCAGACTCTTCCCAGCTTATATCCTCTCAGATCATAATTTTCTCATTACTCATCTCCCCCGATTTCAGATATCATTCTAAAATATACCTTCAAAACAAAGGTTAATCGACATATCACATATTGTCAACTCATCAAGAAAAATTACTGCGGCTTAGGTAGAAGTCACACCCTAGCCAAGTATATTACCCGCCTTTCAGACTAATATCTCCGCTTAATGGCCATATCCCCGTAACATCAATCAACAATTTCCCTCGCCCACAATCATATGAATAACTCATAATCATAATTGTGATTCTCAATTCTTTTTGCACCCAAGAAGAAGATAATTTACATCACCTATCTTCACCAAACATCAAAAATCATAGCTATACCAAATCACAATTCCCGCCATAATCATACTAATAAATTCATCTTTGCACTACGGCCAAAGATATTCATTAACAATTCATTTTTTTTTTTTTGCACTACAGGCCAAAGATATTTATTAACAATTCATCTTTGCACTACAGGCCAAAGATATATAACTGTAAAACCAATAATATCGAGACTCAAACTTAATAGTATCACAACCATCTAATTATCCATGCACTTCTTGGCTAAGGATATTCGGTGTTTTTCAATCACTGGCCATGATTATAACTAATAATTCCCGGTCATAATCATACCAAGTCCATTAATGTACTACTTACCAAAGACGACTTTTTACCACATCCATGAATTAATATTTCATCACGAGACTCAAACTTCAATAATTAATCCACATCATCGAATCATCCCTACACTACAAAAGCCAAGGATATTCTTTAAGATCACACTACAAATTATCCATGCACTACGTACAAAGATAATTGTGTATTCATTAATATCAATGCACCATAAATTATCCATGCACTACGTACAAAGATAATCGTAGTATTCATAAGATCACGCACCACAAATTATCCATGCACTACTACCAAAGATAATTGTGGTATTCATTAAGATCACAACCACAAATTATCCATGCTACTACTACCAAAGATAATCAGGTATTCATTAAGATTAACGCACTCACAAATTATTCATACTACTACCAAAGATAATCAGGTATTCATTAAGATCACGACCACAAATTATCCATGCACTATGGCCAAAGATAATTGTGTATTCATTAAGATCACGACCACAAATTATCCATTTAACTACTACCAAAGATAATGTGTATTCATTAAGATTACGACCACAAATTATCCATGCACTACTACCAAAGATAATCGTGGTATTCATTAAGATCAGACCACAAATTATCCATGCACTACTACCAAAGATAATTGTGTATTCATTAAGATTACGACTAATAAATTATCCATGCACTACTACCAAAGATAATTGTGTATTCAATAAGATCACGTAATTAACAAATTATCCATGCACTACTACCAAAGATAATCGTAGTATTCATTAAGATCAATGACCACAAATTATCCATGCACTACTACCAAAGATAATCGTGGTATTCATTAAGATTACGCACCACAAATTATCCATGCACTACTACCAAAGATAATTGTGTATTCATTAAGATTTACGACTAATAAATTATCCACGACTCACTACCAAAGATAATCAGGTATTCATTAGTATCACGACCACAAATTATCCATGCACTACTACCAAAGATAATTGTGTAAGCTAATTACTTCGTTATGATTATGCAATTTAACAATCCCTCGGTCATAATCATACCAAGTCCATCTACGCACTACGTGCCACTGTATGAATTTTCAACATAATATAAATACGAGGATAATGATATAAAGAATCAATCAAATGAGATAAATGATAAATATTAAACATTTATAATATAATTTATCCAGATTCAAGAATATTCCCATGTTATCAATCACTTAATAATCTAATATCATCAATATTATAACAATATTTTAATCATTTCTTAAATTTATAAACAATTTATCTCAATTGTTTATTTTTACCATATAATGCATTTAATCATTCAAAAATGCCATACTCATAAGATATCATCACCAATTATCAAATCCTCAAAAACAAAATATGCATATACTCTATATAGGATTCTCTAGCCATAAAATCCTATTTTCAACTTTGTTACTTCACATAACATATTTAACTCATATGTTCAGAATTAAACTATTTTCATGAAAATACCAAATCAGTCCCAAAAAATATTTTTCCGGGATTTAGCATAATATAGTCCCATAATGAAAATATATTTTCTCGGAATTTTAAAATTCATTTACTATTTTTCAAAAATCAATTTCTAATTAATTCTTAAGAAATTAGCTACCTCAAGTTTAACTCCAAAATTCCCAAATCTTGGCAGGACCTTACACATGTTAACGTGAGCTTCTGGGGCTTAAATTTCATGGTCATCGGGTTATAGAACTCCGGGTTATAGCGTTTTGTCATTTGAAAAACCTAAATATTGAAATAGTCATAACTTGCTTATTTTAAGTCGAATGAGCTCATTTTTTGGACAGAGGTACTTTATACCATATACTTTCATGTCCTAAAAGGCCAAAATTTTTTCTCATAATTTAAGTGGCCAAACAGCCCCTCACAAAAACGTGGCAAAGAGTTTTTCGACATTTTCAAGTTTTGACTCCTTTGCTAAAATCAGTCCCATAACGAAAATCTACAACACCTTTTCCAAGAATTCCACTTGGATTAGTTAGGTAACTCATAGATCTAACTCTAGACTTGACCACACTCAAAAATTCAAAATATAATAAGAGATTTGGTCAATTGAATTTCATGTTACGCTTTTCACCAAAATCGATTTTCAACTCTTTCAGGATTTCTAAGAAACTTTCATGCTTTTCACATACTAACCAACATAACTCATCATAAAACTTACTAATACTTCATATACCCATGATTTTCATCATTCTATACTTTTATTATGACTTTCATCATAATCCACGAACCTGCTCATTTTAGTTGAAGAAATATTCGAGGGTTTAAGAAATGGGTTTCAGATCGGGGTCAATACAAAATTGATTTCACATTGATAATCTGTGAATGACCCCAAAATAGGTCCATTCCATCCAACCCATTCGAAGTCGTCAAATATATGGTATGAAAACAACTACAACTTTATTACAACAATTGTCGGCAAAATACAACAAACACATATGTCATGAGTTTGGATACAAATATATACCAACTGTAAGACGTCACAATGACACCTTACATAAAGGTATAGTCAAAACTGCTTTAGAAATTAGAATCTTTGGGAAGTGCTCAAGAAACCTTCGTATACATGGGAGGCCATGCTTTTAGGTTATGGTAGATATCATATGGCCACGTAATTATCCCTCTCGTTGACCTAATAGACCCCAAAGAAAAACGGTAGAAGATTACTATCATATTCTTCCCAATGGTGAGTCTTCTCGACATATCATTATCTCCATTCGCTCTCTAATTGGGTATTATACTCCAAACAAACACCAAGATTATATAGTAGTGCTTGTAAATATACTAAGAAGTTGGATGAGCACAACCATCTCTTTATGATAACACGAAGCTCAGGTGTCATTAGACATCTTGTATGATAAGTGACAAAACACCCTTCCAAAGTCAGTTCGCCTCACCTCTTTAGGGAGAACCTCAACAACTATAGACCAACGTTTATTCCCTTGTTATCCCTGGCCAACCCAAATGGCACTTTTTATTAATTAAAGGAATTCAGAAACAAAAAGGTGAGCACAACTAGCTCAAGAAGAATATTATGACTAAAGATAAATAAATTATCAATAGTCTTCATCAAGAATGAATCGTAGATTTAGAACATACGGTAGATGATAAAACTTTTCAACCATAGTTGCAATGAACGAAGCAATCCATTAAAAAGAGTCAAATAGACTATAAAGTCTATTGTCTTCCACGTTAAAAGTCCACCAACAAAGATTTTTATCCTCCTTAACATCAATCAACAGCCTCCTTTCCACAATCATATGAATAACTCATAATCATAATTGTGATTCTAAATTTTCTTCTCATCCAGACTGAAGATAATTTTCATCACCGCCTTTACCAAAACATCAAATCATCATGGTTATACCAAATCACAGCCTCGCTCATAATCATACTAATAAATTCATCTTTTGCACCACGCGTCAAAGATATTCATCAACAGCTCATCTTACACTACAAAAGCAAAGATATTCAACAATGTGCCATCTGCAGACACGAGCCAAAGATATTCATCAATAATTCATCTTTGCACTATGCAAAGCAAAGATATTCAACAATGTGTCATCTTTGCATTACTTGAGCCAAAGATATTCATTCTATCTTTGCACTATTAAAGCAAAGATATTCATCAAGTCATCTTTGCATTACAAGCCAAAGATATTCATCAATAATTCATTCTTGACTACGGTAAAGCCAAAGATATTCATCAACAAGTCATCTTCTGCATTAAGCCAAAGATATTCATCAATAATTCATCTTTGAACTCTGTGCTAAAGATATTCATCAACAAGTCATCTTTGTGATTACAAAGCTCAAAGATATTCATCAATAATTCATATCATATTTATAACACCTTAATCCAAATGTTATAAATCACTTAGAAATCTCATAATCTAATATTATTAATATTATAAATATTTTAATCATTTCTTAAACTTATAAACAATTTAATTAAATTGTTTACACTTTACTAATTAATGCATTTAATCATCATAAATGCCAAACTCATAAAAATTTCATCACCAATAATCAAAACCCTCATCAAAATCAGATATACCTCATATATGATTCTCAAACCATAAAATCATATTTTCTAATTTTCTTACTTCACATAACATATTTAATTCATTTACTCATAACTAGAACATTTTCATTTAAAAATACCAAATCAGGTTCCAAAAATATTTCTTTCTGGGATTTAGTATAAAATAGTCCCATATTGAACATATATTTTTCTTTAAATTTTTAAAAATTCATTTACTATTTTTCATATGGCTAAAAACCACCGAATATTTAAACATTTATCATAAATTGTACTTTTATTATCAAAAATTCAAATTCACAAGAGTACACGCGATATTATATAGATGTACTCAATAAAATTCATCAATTTTGGAGTTAACCGCAAGGAGTTATAAATAGTTACTTTTAAAATAGTCTTTTCTCATAAAATCCATAACCTAATCTATACATCCAAAATACTTTCAAAATAATCATAGTGGTGTAAAAAATTCAAGAATGATCGAAAAACATGGATACAATCAAAGCTAACAGTATCCGGAATAGATATTTTAGACTTAAAAGAAAATTTTCATTTTCTATGAATAGTGTCAGATTAATGAATAGTGCAAGGTCAGATACGATGAATAAGAACTTCGACACCAAAAGATGAAATTCCATAAAAAAAATCTTCACGCTTCTGCTTAATAGTACTCGTGAATAAGTAACTCGTGAATAGTAACTCATGAATAGTAACTCGTGAATAGTAAGAATCATGAATAGTAACCTAGACATGAAAAGTTCCAAATTTGATAAAACTTCAGATCAATATTTCAAAGATAACGATATCAAGAAATAATATCATTACTTAAAAAAAAAATATCCCTTTACTATCCTTACCTCAAAAGAGTTAAAGACTTTCGATGATGATATCAAGATACGACGACAAGGAAATTTGCACCGATGAATATCAACTCACCAAG